>JAJOZX010004589.1:157500-282500 GCA_023014485.1 Bathynomus jamesi | reverse complement strand
TTCCCTCCTTCACCAAGTCCCGCAAATGAGGCGTGATGCTGCAGAGGGGTCGACCGCAGGTCGATCCTGAATCGTCGTTCAATCTCAACAAAAGTAATTATTTATATATATATATATATATATGGGCTACGTCGTGGCCGATGTCGTAACACTGCTTCCCGGAGATATGACCTTAGATGTTGCGAAGGAGGTTAAACAACCCCAATTAAAAAAAAAATATATATGTGGAAAAGGGTTTCCACAGGAAAGTAAATTTGTATTAAAATTTAAAGATATCATTCTGTTGGTATAAATTAAAATATTAATCATTTAAAAAATATTATTCTGTTCATATAAATTAAAATATGATTCCGTTAAATTTTTAATATTGTATACTGTAAAGTGTTTCAATGCCGGTGGAAAACTTGGCATCCTTTTTCTTAACCCTAACGAAAACAGTGTTGCCACATCTATAATCTTAAACAGAGATTCCTAAATTTTAAATGTTCTTTTAGGCTAATATAAATCACATAAAGGAGTTAAGTGTAGAACAAAATTATATAAATTCTTTTTGCTAATATCCAATTATACAAATTCTTTTGTTAATATCATTGTTAGACAACCTTTGCAACCTTAATAACCTTTTGTAACACGTGGCACCATGGGTGTTTCTCCAGGAGTAAGGGAACACGCCTTGTGAGAGTCAGTCTCGCCTCGGCCTTCAGGGAGAGTCGTGCCTCGGCCCTTTGGGCATGTAGTCGTGCCTCGGCCCTGTAGGCAGGGAGTCAGTGCTTTGATGAAAGCAATTTGTTCGTTAATAACTCTCTAAACAAGTGTAGTGAAAAGGATTTGATTTTTTTTTAATGACTGTGCATTGTAAAAGAAATTCATTAATAGTTTAAACGTGGTTTCCCCTCCCCCTTGTGAAATAAAACACTGACAAAGGAAACTCGTCATTTTATATCCTTCAATGACAGAGAAGCATTTCACTATTTTACTCCCTCAACCGACGGGGGGGGAGGGGACGCCATTGAGCGAAGGTATAAATTGTGTTAACGGAATCTCGCAGTCAGATTAATTAAACGGTATAAACTTCCTTGTTGGTGCGAGGAAGCGACTTACTGAGAACATCCTGTAAACGTCGGAGATGATGTAATAAAGAATAACAACATTTATCTCTCCCTCCCGACATTGTCGACCGATGCCAGGATCTGAGATAAATTAAACGGGTTAAACTCTCCTTGTCGACATTACGGAGAATACGGTTAAAGAATATTAACATTTCATCTCGCCGACACTGGCAGACCTATACCAGGATTAAAAGAAGAAACACTTCATCGGCCATCTTGTTTTCTTCCGACACCGTCACTCGAACCTTTGTCAGTCAGAAACTACGTTACAAGGAAGTCAGTCAGGATTTGAAAACCTTTGTTCCGTCAGAAACCCCGCTGCAAGGAAGTCAACGCATCCGAAACGAAGGTCGGATTTGAGCCGGGAATCACTCACTTGTTTAGAAGAGAGGACCTTTATATTGTCGTCTGTTTCGACCGACCACAACGACAATTGGGCACGCGGAGAGGAATTTTACGAATTTAATTTCTTGGGGAAACTCACATGCAACTCGCAGCATTGATATAAATCTCCACAACGGATCTTTGGAGAAGTTACGGAGAATCGAACGCATTCGATTCCGCACTACGAAAATTATCGGAATTTGGAGATTTTGAAAGACTTTGATCGACAACGAAAAACGGACGGACCGCATTGGAATTGGTTGGATCACTGAAAGAAACTTCGAAACGTCTTCAAAATAGGAATAAGAAATTACAGAAGTCAAACGTATTCGATTCTGTAAGCGCATCTCATTCGGAAACGGCTTCACATTTGTGGATCGCGGAGAGTCGAACGCATTTGACTCTGTGCCCGCAACGAAGATTGGAGAGGACTCAGAAACGAAAACAGACGTTCTTTCAAGACGGAAAAAAAGGAGGGAAAGGGAATAACGAGAAAAAAAAAGAAAACTCGGTAACTCGAGTAAAAGTGGTTTTGGCAAGTAAGATTAACATTAATATGAATAAAAGGACATAAATTAAGTACGTGAAAAGTGTATCCCAGTTAACGCATTGGTTTGGGAAAAAAAAAAAATTTTTTTTTTTACTTTTTATTATTATTCTCTCGTGTGGTTGAAAAGGGAAATTGAGTGTTTTTTCATTATATTATTCTTCTTTTTGTTGTAGAAGATTTTGTGGGTTTTGCATGCAGTGTTTTACGAATATAAATAAATTACAGTATATATTGTTGGTTGTAAACAATTTAATTTTTCATGGGTGAGTTAAAAACGATTTTTGTTATTTGTTTGTGTTTACAATCAATTTAATTCAATTTCACTGCTCGTTGTGATTGTAAAGCGATTTTTTTTCTCTCTTGCAGTATTTTGGATATATATATATATATATATTATATACTTATATATACTGTATATATATATATACTTAGGGATTTTTTGACCAAGAATCTCATTAAAGGGTCCAACTTATAAGTACCTTCGCACAAATTAAAATCATCTTGTTCTATACATACAGATTCTAGATGTTTTGGTCATTAACGAAAGCGGAAAGCCCAATTTCACGGTCTATAGAAAACCTACTCATTGTAATTCGTACATTCATTATTTTTCATATCATGATGAAGGGGTTAAAAGCTCAGTTATTTCTTCCATGTTTCTAAGAGCACTCAGGATTTGTAGCCCACATTTGCTGGACCCGAAAAATTCAAAGATTTGGAACATTTTTAAGGATTTAAAATATCCTGAGTGGTTTATCAGAAAGGCGTATTTTAAAGCCAGAAAATCTTTTTATGCCCCTCGGGAACCTTCAGTTAGCCAAAAACAATATGTGAGTTTGCCTTACATTGCCGGCTTAGAAAGCGTAAAACCTTTGACGAAAGATTTTAAGTTTGCTTTGGCGTTCAAAAATTCGTCTACCGTGAAAAGTAAATTGGTTAGGAATAACGTTGCAAAACAGGAACAAGTTGTGTCTACAGCATTCCCTGTAAAAGTTGTGATTTAGTATACGTAGGAGAAACTGGAAGAAATACTGAAACCCGTATTAAAGAACACAAATATGCCTTCAGAAGTTGTAATACTAATAATGCCATTTTTTATCACGCCAGCCAAAATAATCATGCTATAGAGTGGGAATCAAGTAAGGTACTTTATAAATGTAATAATTATGTCAAAAGAAAAAGAAATAAATATAAATGCAATAAATATAATAATAAAGGTAATAAATGTAATAATTAGTGTAAAGGTAATAATAATAAATGTAAATGCCATAATAAATGCAGTAATTATGTCAAAATAATAGAATCTGTATGTATAGAACAAGAAGATAGTTTTAAATTTGTGCGAATGTACTTATAAGCGGGTCCCTTTAATAAAAAAAATGCCCTTCCAGTGTCGGGAGAACGGGATCTAACCTAGGTGTGAATTTCTTAATGATCATTGGACTGTTTTCCCTCCTGTTTTTGATTCATTCGTTTTTCTGTATCCACCCGAAGAGGATGCCAGTGGACACCGAAACTGTTGTGGAAATAAACTCTCTCTATTAGAGTGGGTTTTTATCGTATTTTAACCTTCACGTAGGAAAAAAGTGAAGTTTTTTGCATTTTTTATGCTCAAATTCCTTTACAGTTCCGAGGTATGCAATATCATGAATATTGGTACTAAATTATGTCATCCTATTTCAATGTTAGATAACTGCCTTAGGAAAGCCAGGAATAGGTATTATAATAGTGTAACTGTAAAGGAATTTGAGCGTAAAAATATCCTTAGCCTACCTTACCATGTTAATTTTCAATATCTTCCGACTTTACTTAAAGCAATTGGTATCAATGTAGACTTTAAGTATAATAATACTGGTAAAGCACACCTAATAAAGAATAGCCTGGATAATGTGGTTGGTTGTGTGTATTCGATCGGATGTACACTAGGGTGGATCGATTTTACATTTTTTTCGATTTCCATATTCTAATAGAGACAAAAACTTGCGCATGCATGAGAAAATAGCCTCTGCAAAATCTTAGCTTAATAGGTAATCATCTTCTGCCCCCGGCAGAGCGATGAAAATCATATTTTAGTAGTCAAAAACGTATTTTTCTTATAATTTTTAAAATATTTCAATAAGCGTGTGTGTTATTTCATGCCTAAGCAACGCTATAAATGCTATGGGAAATATGTAAATGCATTATTTAAGACAAAGAGCCGATCTGAAAATAGGTAATTTATATGCATATTTTCAGATCGGCTCTTTGTCTTAAATAATTAATGCATTTATATATTTCCCATAGCATTTATATCGTTGCTTAGGCATGAAATAACACACACGCATATTGAAATATTTTAAAAATTATAAGAAAAATACGTTTTTGACTACTAAAATATGATTTTCATCGCTCTGCCGGGGGCAGAAGATGATTACCTATTAAGCTAAAAGTTTGCAGAGGCTATTTTCTCATGCATGCGCAAGTTTTTGTCTCTATTAGAATATGGAAATCGAAAATAATGTAAAATCGATCCACCCTAATATTGTACACAATGTAACTCAGTATACGGGGCTCCAATAAACCTTAGTCCCCCGCCCATGGCCTAAACCATTAGAAGTACAGTAAAACTGAACATACCTTACAAAAGAGAATTTAATCCTGCATTTATTAAGAAACAATTAAAACTTGGTGTTCCCGCCATTGGCTTCCAAGACAGCCTGAATTCGCTTTGGGTGGCTTACCAAAAGTGACGTGAATAGATTTTGATCGTTACGCAAATTTGCTAAAACAGTTTCAATGTGTTGCGTCATTGTATCCTTCGAAAGTCGATTTGCTGCAGGTTCTTGAAACAAGAGACATTCAACCTTGTCCTTTATAACTGATCCAATGTGTTCACAGACGTTCAGGTCAGGAGAATTTTCTGACCATTCTTCATTTCCAAAGAAATCGATCTCATGGTTCCGCAACGACTGTTGAGTGGCTAATGCCTTAAAGCAGGTGGCCTTATCGTGCAGAAGTGTGACCTGATCGACATCCATAACATTGTTTGGGTTTCTTAGAAAAGGAATGACATGCTGGGATAGAATAATATCACGAAAATACTGTCCATCCCAACTCTGATCATTTGGCTTCAGCACCCACATGAGCTTCTTTGCAGTGAACAAAACAAACACACCAACACAGTCTGGACTTTTTAATAATTCGCGATAATGTTCATTGTCATCGATTTCATCTGGTGTTGTGGCCCACACTCGATCATTTTGGTAGTTAGGCCGACGTGTTACGTAAACAAAAAATTCATCGGAGACGGCTAAATGCATGAAATCTCCACATCCCAATCTTCAAGATAATGGGCAAACCACATTCTGTCATCGATGTTAAGTTGAGTTTTTCTTGGCTTTGGAAGTTCATGCCAAGGCTTTAAACCTTGCCTATGACGGTACAGTCGAATGATCTCACCACTAACGATCTTTCCTCTCAACACTTCGATCTCTCTAGAAAGTTTAGCACAGCTGTTTTTCCGCTTACGCGTACCGCTTTCAATGATGTCCTTTGTTTCCTGAGAGAGTGGCAAATTTGGGCGCCCAGATTTGGTTGTATCCATTTCACATTCATCCAAAGTTTTATTCCAATCTCTTTTGACGAAGTCCTCACTTCTTCGCAACTTTTTGGCAACCCATGAACGTGTTATAAAGGTGGCTCCAGCATCACGAGCTTCCCGAAATGTTATTGCTCGTATGCGATCTATCACACGTTGCCTCTCCGAATCACCAATTAATTGAGAAGCCATTATATTATCACTTTATCAGCTAGAGTAATTTTAATACCTGCAATAAATAAAGAATTTTATATATTTTTATAATCACTAAAAACTATTTCGATATAAGTAAACATGTAAGCTGCAAATGGGGGGGGGGGGGCTAAGGTTTTTTGGAACCCCTTATATAGGCTAAACGGGTAAAACGTTAGATATTAGGGTAAAACAGCATAAATATGCGTGTAGAACAGCAAATTATTCTAATGCATTGTTTAATCATATGTATAGATATAATCATAGTATCAAGTGGGATAGTTCTAAACAGAGAGATAATTGAAAGGAATATTCTAGAATATGCATTTATCCATTTTAAAAATAATTTCAATAACAGTGCGGGAATGTATAAAATTGACAATATCCTGTTAAAATTCCTTTTGCCTCTCATTAACTCTTGTTAATTATGTGCTAATCTTTTTGTTTTTCCGTCCCGCTGTATATATTTTGGTCATCTCGCCTTCTCCCTTCATTCCCTGACGAGGTGTGCTTCTGAATACGAAAGATCTTTGAATCATTTTTCTTTTTTCTTGTGGGTTTGCATCATATTGGATGTTGAAATGAATTTCAGCGTTATTTCCTGCGAAAATAGTACAAAGTCCAGACTTCCAATCTTTTTCAACTTCATATATAAGAACACTTATATATATATATATATATATATATATATATATATATATATATATATATATATATATATATATATATATATATATATATATATATATATATATGTAGTTTGCATTTTCACTGAAAATTTATACTTAGTAGTTTTCTATTCAGTGAAAGCCTAAACAAAAACATCTTTAAGTGAATATAATTAACCTTTGAAGTGTATTAAATGGTACCGAGTTTCGTAACTTGTGCACGTTTCAAAGTTAAACTAAGAATTATTAACTACTTGGAACCATTTTTTTTATGCAGGAAGGAGGGGCCAAGGGCGAATGCTCGCAAAAACGCCCACTACCCATAGAAGAAGAAGAGAGCGAAAATCAAGATCCAAATCTTTCGAGATGCCAAGACACTGCGTTTGAAAGATTGGAGGTCATAGACAGGGGTAAAGATGGACTGAGGAAGGATGTTACAGAGTTGACCGATTGAGTAGATGAAAGATTGAGAATACCGATTAACCCTTGCGTGAGAGAGTTGAACAGAAAAGGAATACGAATGTGCTAAAGGTCTGTCACTGCATGTTCTCCTTGACGGGGGAGCATACAGTTAGAGAGTTCAGAAGAGTAGTGTCCGTTATAATCGCGATAGTAAAGAGAGTGTGAGCAACATTGCGGCAAAGAGAGATGGAGTAAAGACAGTGAGTAAGAGGCGGGGAATTGATGAAACGAAAAGACTTTTATTCCATCCTGACAAGTAGAGTTGTGTGGGTTGAGCCATCCCACACATGAGAAGCGTACTCCATACAGGGGCGAACCAAGACCCCTGTACAGAGATAGCAACTGAGTGAAGATGAAGAAACTGCAGAGCCGATACAGCACACTTATCCTTTAAAAGCTGTTTTAGAAAGAGAATATATGTGATCTTTCGAGGAAAGATGACGAGAAAAGGGAACACTAAGAATGTTAAGAAAAGAGGAAGGATTGAGTTGTGTATTGTTCATTTTCTTTGCTCCAGTCAGGTATAGTAGAAAGATCAGATGACAGACGCGCCATAGCCGTCTCACGCGCAGTAAGGGTGACTATTGAGATAGACGCTTTGTGAAGTGGGTGGAGAAGTGGAGGGTGAAATCATCGGTATAGGAGTGGATAGGACAGGAGATGCGACTTAACAGATCATTGATAAATAAAAGAAAGAGAGTGGGTGACAGGACAGAGCCCTAAGGAACACCACTATTAGGAGCTTTAGGAGAAGAACAGTGATTCAAAAACGTTAGAAAGGCAAGAAATCAAAGCAACTGGATGATAGTTGGAGGATTGAGAGTGGTCACCCTTCTTTGGGACAGGCTGAGTGAAAGCCAACTTCCAGCAGGAAGGAAAACTACCAGGTGAAAAACAAAGACGAAAGAGTTTGCCTCGGCAAGGTGTCAGCACAGAAGCACAGTTCTTAAAAACAACTGGAGGGACCCCATCAGGATCGTACGCATTACTAGAGTTGAGCCCGGATAGGGCAGAAAAAACATTTTTGGAAAAAATTCTAATTTTAGACATAATTTGGTGGCATCCCCATTCCCATTCGCGGTCCGAAAGTGGAAATTATCGAAATAGGAATTCTAGATCTGGGAAAAGAGCTTCTTCCCATATCCAGTGGATATAGGAATGGATCGATTTGAGAATCGCCTCCTTCGAGGTTCCCACTTTCGAATTTCTTATTCTTGGCCGAAGACTGAAATAGGAATGACCAAGATTGGGAAGAGACCAGATTCTGAATACAGACTTGCTCATTCTACGACTAAAATCCTTTCTTTCTTCTACTTGACAAACCTGATATTAATAAAATAGACTGAGAAACACTCGAAACGTCAACGTTCACGTCGTCATCTATTTCTGAATTTTGCTCTAACTTTTTTAGCGTTATCCCCCATACTAATAAAATGGTTCAGTGGATAACACCACTTGCCTATAAGTGAAATGAATTCACTGAGGTCGGGGGTTCGACTCCCGATGATGCTTATATACAACAGCAGTAATAATAATAATAATAATAACAATAATACAGGAGTTAGAACAATGAGTTGCATTAACTGGCTTGAACACTATGCCAGTTTCTGACCCTCCCGACTGATTAATTAATTATCATACGAACAGAACAGGGGCGGATCCAGAGCACAATTTTGAGGGGGGCGGTCACCTTCCAGAACCTGAGGTTATACTGTAATACATTGGCAGGCAACTGGTGTGACAGAACTGGCCAACGATTATCACATATTCGTTCTGACTATAAAGAATGCGGGAAGGTATATGTTTTTGGTAAAACAAAGTTAATTCCTTAAGATGACAGTAAGCTCCAGTGAAGCATAAAATGAGCGCAACAACATTTATATTACCATTTTATTAAGCATCATCATTAGGGGCAACTAAAGAAAAATATATACTGTATTAAATGGCTCACTTTTGAACATCATTGTGCCCATATATGCACTATTTTGTAACAGCGATTATTTTATGTGTCTCTTCTTTATGTTTCCGATCTCCTTCTTTCACTTTCTTTACCTTTAAGGTTTAGAGGCCTCATGATTTGGGGGTCGATCGCCCCCCCCATAAATCCGGCCCTGGAACAGAATAACTCTTTCGATGAAATCTTCGTTATTACATAATGAAAAGATAATTTTGAATATGCATATTTTATTTATTATTGTAACCACTCTTTACTCTTCTTTAGCTTGCTTAGCGCACCTTCTACAGTTTTATTTTGCGTAACTTTTTCAGTTCTTTTTGGGGAATATTATTCATTTTCTACAAAAAAAAAAAAAAATCGAAATGGTGGTGGCGATAAGAATTTTATTCTTTTGTTAACTGTCTATGAAACTTCAAATAGAAAGGTTAAGTTAGGTTAGGTAAAATTTAGTTAGGCTATGTTAAATAATTTACTTTATCTTCTTTGATTGACGAGAAAAATTTCTCGACGTGAGTAGTATGGGTGCATTTGGTTAGAGGAAGTTGGGGTGCTATGAAATTCTGCCCCTGGAGGGGGCCCCCCTGAAGGCATACCCTTTGTTATGAGGGGCCCCCCTTTACTTAAGTTCTTAACCCATTTATGGGGTCTCACAGGTCTTAATGAAGGGCATTTGTCCCTTGAGGGCCCCTTGCGGATCCCACCCCTCTCCTCCTTGGGGAGGGAAAAAAATAACATTTAAAAAATTTTAAATTTAAAAAACTAAATTTAAAAAAATAAAATTTTAAAAATAAATTTAAAAATAAAAAAATAAAAAAGGATCCGTCTTCACCTTCCTTCAAAAAAGAAAAAAGAAAAAATCCATCCTCGTCCTCCTCCTTTGGGGGGGATTAAATTTAAAAAGAAAAAGAAAAAATTCATCATTGCCTTCCTCCTTTAAAAAAAGGTTCATCATAACCTTTCACGAGAGAAAAATCCTCCTGCCCGTGTGGTTCTTTCAAGGTTTTTCGAAACAAACAAACATTCGAGTACTTTTTGTACCGACGTGTTCGCGGTCCCCATTAGTTTTAGCTGCGCGAGGAACAACATTCTCACACGCCAGACTGATATTCTGTGTGTGTGTATATATATATATATATATATATATATATATATATATATATATATATATATATATATATATATATGGATAGATAGATAACGTTAATAGTCGTACCATCAAATTAAAATAGTATCGAGTTCCGCAACAGATTATTTACATATTTACTGAGGCGTCCTACCACTATGTTTTATTCACGACAAATATATAGTTCATGTATCACAGAGAAATATGCAATAAAGGGGTAAAAACATAGAGAACGATGAACGCAATATGTGTAAAAGATTAGTTGTTCTGACCGAAGCATCGCTTAAGATAATCTAGGAGAGCATCTTCACTAGGTTTTCACATCATCTATAGTTCATGTTTTAAAAACTGTTTACCTATGAACAATTAATGCTTGACAATCATGATGCCTAAAAACATTTTGATTGCAGAAATGTAGGGACACTCAGAATATTGCTCTCAAATTATTGGTAATCACATTAATTCTGATGAAGCTAAACGTATGTCATTCAGGCGTATAGTTAACTTGTGGGATGGAATGCTACTAACGTATTTCATAGTAATTCAATAGGATCCTTTTAAAGAGGCCAGTTGGTTACTTTGTCTTAAATCCCCGTTAGAAACATTTATACCGCATTATACCGCATAAGAGCAATGTCGAATTTCACTCGGAACCAGGTCTCTTTACTCTTAAATTTTCGCTTTATCTTTAAAGTTCTCTATCTCCTTCCAATCTCTCTCTCCTATGCTATGCTTTAAAACTTTCATTTACATTCTTAATTTTCGTACATCTTTTACCAGAGCTTCCTAAACAAACATTATCGTATAAGTCGTTGTTTGTAGCCTTTTGCGCCCCTTATAATATTACATATTCTTATCATTTGTTTTCGTTTGTGCAATAACCTCAGTCAATAGCGACATTGTAATGAGCTAGAAGTTTTCAACACGCGACACATTGGCACATGTATAGGCTTCAACTGAAATTTGACTATGAGAAGATAAGCAACCATCTTATTCATGTAGGCATATTTTAAATTTTCATACTAAGCGAATGTATACTTAACAAGGTCTTCAAACACTTGCAAGAAGATTAAAACCTTGATTATAAAATATCTTAAAATAATATTGGATGTCAGCGTCATTACTACCTAATGTGGAAAACATCATGCGCTTATACGGATCTGTAGGTACTTATTTGAATGATATGTATTGCACAGAGCGACGATGGTGTCTGCAATATGAACCCTTTATACCCCAAATTATTGTTTCGAACTAAAAAAAACGTTTTTACCAATTAAGCATGTTAAAATAGGTATGGAAACGAAACTTTGCTTAGAAAAAATTAATTACACTAGAAGTTATAGGGTTCCATTGATGCTGTCTTGTAATAAGAGACACTAACATAACTGGTATTTTGAATGGCACAAATAATAACAATATTTGGCCTTTACTAAACACAAGGGTGGACCATAGTGCTTCGATTCATTAAGGTAGTTTTGGCGTTTGTTAAACCTAATGGGATATCACACTTTCTGCATTATAGACGAGAGTACCCCTTCATATAGTTTCTGCACCTTTTGGGTTCTAAATGTTCAGGACAATGTCCAAAACTACCAGATGTTGCTATACAATTAATTTTTATACTCAGTTGCCATAAGCCACCATTGAATCTAGTCTGAGGAAAATACATATACTTTTTGTTGATGGTGCCATGTGGAATCGCTGGCACACAAAGGGATTAATGCTGAGACCAAGTTTACGTCATTAATAAGCTGTGGCGAAAAACACCGTGCATTATTAATGACTGGTGTGTAAATAACTAATATAACGAAGGTTGTTAGAATGAAAAGCAATCTGATACAAAACAAGAAATTTATTATCAGTATAAATACTATATACAGAAAATGGTTAAAAGGGTATGGCAAACAGTGGTACAAAGAACATATAATAAAAAGGTGTAACAGGCACATACATAGTTTAAATACGGGTAAACATTACAAGGTAAGCATCTAGTCGATACAGTACCCAAAAGGTACGGTATCATAGGTACCAGGTACCTGGTAACGTTTCCTATAGGTGTTACGGCACACCTTTGTACCCCTAATTTCCTTCACGCCCCCAAGCTTCTGTGCCCAAAAATTGTGGGTGCCTACAGTTAGTTGGGGTGGCCGGCCGCCCTCATCATGCAAACACACTAGATCCTTCAACGATTCAAAGTTAACGACCCGCCGATTCGCCTGGTTGAGAGTGATACCCTTTGCCTTCACGATATATTTCATATCCTCCCCTACCCTCACCCGTACCCCATAAGTTTTTGGTCCTGTTGAGACAAAAGAGTCGGCGTACGCGGTGTCTCCATACTCATCCTTGATCTCATCAGTCAACTCGCCGAGGAATTCACCAATAGGAGGCATGTATTCACCCTCCCTCTCTGTGAATATCACACTATCTGTATCGGCATACAATACCCGTCGCCCAAGAGAATGCAATAGCCCCAAAGTTTGATACGTGCGTAAGCCGTTGTGAAGCTGGCTACAGGTATGTTTGTAACCCTTGAGGTATCTGTGTCCAATTCCGTTCGGTTGTACCTTATTATGTAAGTATTACCTATATTCACGATTTCCATGACCTCTTTATCGGGGGCGTTGGCATAATCCCAGACTTCGCTACAGCTTTGAGCTAAATGTACATTCCCCTTGGCTGTATTCTGGGAAAATTTTCCCCAAAGACTGTTTAGGCACAACTTTGCACTAAAGCGCTTGCCTGGGTTCTTTACAATTTGGGTGCTGTCAAGCTGTATCCCTTCACGGTCACAGTAACGCTGTATATAGGCCGACTTTTCATCTTCGGTATCAACCCCTCGAGGGTAGCCTGATGCTTCGACCTTATCTTTCAAAAACGTATTTATATATAGCGTGAAAAGGTTGGGTAGCTTCTGAAACTTCACACACAGAGGGAACATGAGCTTGTGGTCGATAACGACGGGCAAGATCGGCATCCATAAATCGCGAGGTGGGAGCACATCTACGAAAGAGAGTCCAAAGTAGCGCTCACTCAAGTTAGCTGAGAACTCCTCGATGGAGGGTAGGTCAGGTCACACCAGTTTCTCAGGCGCACCAACGGGGTATGGATTGTTCTTCATCACGTAGGGGTATAAAGAACAGAAGTCGTAGTAATGAAGTTTCACACCCTCCGTAGGCGGAAAGTATAACTTGAAGGGATTTGTACGACCTCCGAACAAGCTATCACCACATTTGAGGGGGTCTACCACCATTGAACGTTTGATAGCCCTTATTTCTTCACGGTACTGTCCATCTGTTTCCATCCGTGCATCATACTCATGCTTCCACAAGACTTTGTGAGTGAACTGGGAGCCTATAAGTTGATCGCGGGTGCGCGTCCACGCAAGACTGTCGGCAGGAGATCTACCGTGGATATCTCCTGCGATTCCACACTCAGGACGGGGACATCCGTGCCACCAGCAACCGTTAAAGGAGTACACAGTCTTCTCACCAGTAGCAAGGTTTTCGCTTAGACCGTCCACCCAAAAAACACGGCCATTGATCTTAATGGGTACTTCCCCCGTGTTGCGAGCGTGTTTTATGTATACACCTGTCTGCTGCTGTAGGTGTATGAGCCAGTAAATAGCCTTGTGCCCATAACTGCGTGGGGCGTTTCGAGGAATGACGGCTAAGGTGTCTTTAGGCATGAAGTTATTCTTGAACACCGTAAAGTATAATGAGGCGATCGTGGTTGCGACTTGCAGCGGATCACAGTTGAAGCGTGTTATGTACATACTTCTAAAGGCTTGAAAGCATACTCTAAGTACGCGTACGTCATTCACGCAATAACGTTCACATTCATCAGCTATATTGTAAGGGTTATCTTCATTAAAACTGTTGTGGTAGCGGTCAAAATCTTCACGCTCACTATCATCCATGTTGGTGTAGTTAAAATAGTGCTTGGGGGGTGGTACGCCGACATAATTTAAAGTTTCGCTAGTGAGGAATGTGTAAGGGAAATACCCCTTTGAAACTTCACCGCCAACGCCCATGACCTTGGGTAGCTTTGCTAATTTACATGGGGCGAACAATAAAGTGTCTTTAAACTGTACATTTCCTCTTACTTGCATCTGTATAAGTTTGTTGCCTCTTTTCAAGGGATCACCCGAGAATATCTCGGATGATTCGTGCTCAAGCAACTCCTTATAAAGGAATTGTGTGTCAAATTTTGCCGCTTTGTGGGCAAGAATATACACAGGTATTTTTTTGAACTTGTCCGCTAACTTGACAATATAGGACACAAAGAGTTTCACAGGGCTATCGTGGGCATTCGTTTTAAAAACATTTGTCCGTTTACTCATCGTACTCGATCTCCATACACTCATCACAGATAGTCTGGCTTACAAGTAAATGTGGAATAACCTCTTTGTTTTCAGCGTTCGTGTATGTTTCTATATCGTAGTACACGGTTATACAAGGTCTATTTTTAGGCTTGGCACCTTTCATATAACATACATGTTTTACTCCATCCGCCTTATATTTCTCATGGCATATAGAACAGTGAATTTCATCACATTTATGCTTGAAATTCCCCCAACTATCCATTGTGTGAAACATACCACATTCACAGATTCTCATTTTCCTGCACGTGCCAATTGATCTATGGAGCTCAAAACAGTTGTTATTGAAAAATTTGCGTCTACACACAGCACAATCCCTCTTCTCAGTTTCAACTACCTGACTTTCACATTTGGGGCTTTTACACTGCACACATACCATGTGACAATCCTTACAATGTTTCAACAGATCATTCGTAAACTCGAGACTACCCTTACACAAATCGTGTTGTCTTCCATATTTTCGACTTTTATCATAGTTTACGTAAAGATCTCTGATGCGTCTAATAGGAAGGTAAGTTGATCCCACCAGTCCTAAAACAAGCAGTGACTTTGTACGATCTCGCACACTGCTTTTAAATACATACGTACAGTAGTTCTACCATTTTGATCCAGGCCAAACACGGCAATCCTAACTTTCATCTGTTCTTCTACCTTCGTCAACTCTTCAGGACCCATATTACAGTCAAAATCAAGTTTACAGTCTACAGCCAGTTTACGTGCACGCTCCACTACCGTCGGCATCCAGATATTATACGCAACTGTATTTAGCACAGTAAACATATGGGCCAAGACTACGGCTATAAATCCACAGCCGCGTCCGGAGTTTATATGCTTTCGGTAAATAACCGGAGAATTGAAGTTGAGTGTATAAGGCGCGGCCGTATGTCCCGCAATACGGAATACATGGTCAATTTCAACCGTGAAATTCTCCATGCTAAATTTTGAACCACTTTGAGAAGCTTGTGCAAAACGTGAAAGGATGTAGTCAACATCTTCTGCGACCAGGTGTCTGTAAGGTATTACTATCCAGAACTGATCGCTATCCTCACTATTTGGCTCAATCCCAAATGCCAGCCTTACTCGGGTCTCCCGATCGTTATTGTTCTGAAGAGCATATGCGATGACACATCGAACTACGTTGGAGAGGCCTTGTTCGAAGCCCTTCGAATATGCGACTCGGGGGTCAACCCCGACTTTGTAGCGACTTCTAGAAAGTGTATGGGTATTACTCGTATTTTGCATTAAGGTGAGAGATATAGCATTGGTTGAATGATGGCTCATTCTCTCTGTACGGATAGCGGTAGCCCTTGAATGGTCTTGGAATGTTGCAGATGACGTGTAAGGTTGGAGTTTTTCAGGACATTGTTCATCTGATTCCCCCGACAATGAGTTTGCAGGCGACGGATATTGGTCCTCAGAGCTGAACGATTCGCTGTATCTTGTTCGTTTAGTTTCCATACCGCACGTGACAGGATATTGATCTTCATCAGGCCTAGATCTTTTAACGCCTGCGGAGGTGTAGAGGTCTTGGATGGTTGCTTGAGGGGTTATCTCAGTAGCAGAGTCAAAGGGTCCTTGGTTATTCTTTCGATCCCACTTATCGCCACTTGAGCATGTTGGTGGTAATACATTTCGAGATCTTTTAAAGGGCACGTCACACGATACCCTGGAAAAGAATAAAAAAATGTTGAATACGAGCTTCTTAAAACGTGACATACAATAGTTAGATTCTCTAGAAAAATCATGTTCACATAGCTATCAACATGTATTATAAATAGATCCACAAGGTTTATCAAAGCTATGTTTATGCTTAGTAATTTATTATGGTCTGTAGATTCATTGATGAAAAAGTTGCATTATTTTCAAATTCTGTACATGATCTTGTATATAATATATATATTATTTCCGCACACCTTCCGCACCTCCGCACATTCGCACTGCGCGGAAGTGCGGAATGGTGTGCGGAGGTGCGGTGTGCGGTCACCTCGGTAAAAAGGTGCGGAGGTGCGGGTGCGGAAGGTGTGCGGATTGGTCCGCACACCCGTTCTTTGGGGACAGTGAGTACAGTGTATTCTAGTAATTTTCTGACCTCTCATAACAAAAAATGACTTTATTGTATTAAAACTTTATTTTCACAATTAAATATTAAATAAAAGTTTATAAAAGTATTAATATATTAATGGAAACTTATATATTTCCTTGCGATAAAACTTTATATATGTAAATAGGGTGCGGGTGCGGTTGTGCGGAAGTGCGAAAACTTAGGGGTGTGCGGAAGTGCGGGTGCGAACCTCCCATTTGGTGTGCGGTTGCCCAGCAATATATATATATATATTTTTTTTTCCAAAGGTATTATCCCTTCAATACATCTTGACTGGTTAAGATATTTTTATCAAGAAACATCAAAACTACTTCAAGAGTTTGAGGAATATAGGAAAGCCTATGGAATTAAACAGAGGTATTAAACCCAACACCGTGCTGCTGAAGTATTTATGTGTAGAGGTGATGACTCCATATTTTTTGTTTTGTTTTGTTTTTATGTAGGAAGGAGGAGACTTGCGCGAATGCCAACGAAAACGTTCTCCATTCGTATTCCGTAGAGAGAGGGTAATATCCTGCACAGAGGCACAACTGAACGAAGGCTAAGAAACTGTATAGGCAGTACATTGCGCCTAGCCTCTTGGTAGATGTTTTGGAGAGAGAGTATATGCGTTCTTTACAGGAAAGATCACGTGAAAGGAAATGTTGGGGGTGATAAGAGAAGGGGAAAGACTAAGGTGTATATTGTTGAAGACAGGGCTATAATCGTGTTGAAGAATGTGACGAATAGATAGGCGGAGGAACCGAGCTTTGATCCCATGAAAGTCGCAGTGTATTCTCTGACCCAATCAGGGATAACAGAAAGCTCAGAAGTCAGGTGCTCCATAGTCATCCTACACGGATCATAGTGTGACTGATGAGAAGGAAGCTCTGGGGAGCGGGCTGAGAAGTAAAGTGTTGGGTCATAGACATAGGAGTGAGTAGGCGAGGAAGGGACGAATTAAAAATTTATTAATAAATAAAAGGAAAAGATTGACTGACAGAACAGAGTCCCTGAGGAACACATCTGTTGATAGCTTTAGGTGAAGAACAGATGTCATCTACAATCGTTGCTATTGGACGGCAAGAGGGAGAATTATAGGTGAGGACACAGTTAGTAGGATGAAATCCACAGGTAGGCAATTTGGGTATTTAAAATTTGTACCATACTCTACCAAAAGTTTTCGATATGTCTAGCGCAATAGCAGGAGTTTCACCGAAATCCTGAAAGGAGGAATACCATGATTCAGGGCGATATGCAAGAAGATCGTCGATAGAAGTACCCTTGGTCCCCGTACTGGCGATATGAAAGAAGATTGTGTGAAGAGAGGTACATAAGTTTCTTCCTATTAAGGTTAGTTTAAAAAAATATTAGAAAGGCAGGAAGTCAAAACATTTTGACTGATGAGCTTAGGGCAGTTACCCCTCCTAGGACAGGATGAATGAAAGCAAACTTTTAGCAGGGAGGTGAAGTACAAGATGAAAAACAAAAACGTAGACGTTTGCCTGTCGGGATGTTGGCATTGATTTGATGCGCATGAACAATAGGTTGAACCCTATCAGGTACATACACCGTCCAAGAGATGGTCCCCAGATAGGACAGAAAGAACATTTTTGGAAGCGACTCTAATTTCAGACATGATAAAGTCAGAGGGAGGAGGAGATGGAGGAACAGCATCGGAATCATCCATGGTTGAGATAGAAGCGAAAGTTTGAGCGTAGAGTTTAGCGTTGTCAGGAGAAGATCCGGCTGCTCTGCCGTCGGGGTGGAATAGAGGAGGGAAAGAAGAGGGGATAGAGTTTTTGAAGAGTTTCTTAGCTAGATGCCTGAAAGAGTGTGATGAAATAGAACAATTAGCTCATGGTCATTCAGGAAAGCCAAAGGTATTGGTGAACATTGAAATCTCCTAAAACGAAAATTTCTGCAATGGATAGTTGAATAGAATGTATTCCACTTTGGAAATGAGGTAGTTAAAGAAATTTAGTTAGGCAGTAGAATTAGGAGAAAGGGAAACAACGCCGGTGTATTTGGTTTGATAATGAAATGTATGCCGTAGTCAGAGGGTATAGAATTCGGGGTTCGGGAACACGTGTACAAATTAGGTCATTGCATATATATACGTATCATACACCTTTGGAATGAATCTGTGTATAGTGAATGTAAGAGGGTACAGAAATGATGTTGCTTACTGTCATCGCAGGAACCTGAGCTTCGGTGAGGGATGAGGTTTGGAGGAGGTGAGGTGGTGTTCAGCAGAATGAAAATTTGAGAAAACAACACGATTGTTGCAGAAGTTTAAGAGTCAGACTGAGGAACATGAACATCTCGACTAGGTGCTAGCAGTATGTTAAAATGAATATATATATATATATATATATATATATATATATATATATATATATATATATGTGTGTGTGTATATATATATATATATATATATATATATATATATATATATATATATATATACCTTTCATTCATTTCACGTGCTTAATTGTGAATTTCATCCCATATATATATATATATATATATATATATATATATATATATATATATATATATATACGATAAACAAATAATGTTTAAGATGGTAATTACTGATAAATAATAATGGTTATGTTGGCTAAACTATATAATGTATCTTAATAATTTTAAACATATGGGTATAGTCTGCCAATAAGCCTTTCCAGATTATTTCATATCATATCATTGTAGAATAAATGAAATTTAATATGGTTAAGCAAAAGTTACCCCTATAATTGAAAATAAAGTGTTTAATTTAAATTTTTTTTTTTTTTTATTTAACATTATATAACACAAATATTAAACAATGAAATTCTATTTGATTTAAAACATGTTTAGTCTGAGATTCTAATTTATGATGTATGCAATTTGTTAACATATAAATACGGAATGAGTAGGTAATGTGGTGTTAGAATATGATAATGTGCTTTGAGGTTGGTGAATACTCTATTTTGACCTATTACACCTTTTTCAGATATTTATTGTTATTGTCAAAATGTTTGCTTCCCCTGGCCCCGGCAGCTAAAACTAACGGGGACCGCGAACAGGTTGGAACAAAAAGTACTCGAATGTTTGTTCGTTTCGAAAAACCTTGAAAGAACCCCACGGGCAGGAGGATTTTTCTCTCGTGAAAGAAGGTTATGATGAACCCTTTTTTAAAGGAGGAAGGCAATGATGAATTTTTTTCTTTTTCTTTTTAAATTTAATCCCCCCCCAAAGGAGGAGGACGAGGATTGATTTTTTCTTTTTTCTTTTTTGAAGGAAGGTGAAAACGGATCCTTTTTAAATTTTTTCTTTTTAAATTTATTTTTAAAATTTAATTTTTTAAATTTAGTTTTTTAAATTTAAAATTTTTTAAATGTTATTTTCTTCCCTCCCCAAGGAGGAGAGGGGTAGGCCCCGCAAGGGGCCCTCAAGGGACAAATGCCCTTCATTAAGACCTGTGAGACCCCATAAATGGGTTAAGAACTTAAGTAAAGGGGGGCCCCTCATAACAAAGGCTAGGCCTTCAGGGGGGCCCCTCCAGGGGCAGAATTTCAGAGCACCCCAACTTCCTCTAACCAAATGCGCCCATACTACTACACTACTGACGTGTCAAAAATTTTACCCGTCAATTAAATAATTTGTCTTTTAAAACGTTTCACACAGCGCTTCTTCCTTTTCTCCTTTTAGATATTCTCTATACATCGTCACAACTATTTTACTCCTCACACATCAGATGTCACATTCACGTAGATACCCCTTTTCACACATCATAATCTACATCCATTCATTCATACCTGCTCCGTCTGCAAAGTAATGTTCGTTTCCTTTATTTCATTTTTCTAGTCAATGCATTCAAATTACTTTTTCTCTTCAAAGTCTCACAAGCCAAATTTATCCCACTATATCAGAAACGAATAGATTTGTTACACTCAGTGTTCGAACAATTTTTGTGTTTTTAAGATATAACTAATTCTTTTAGTCATTTCCAGATTATCAGGAAAACTAAGACAAAGTTAAATAAATTGAAGGTATGAATTTATTAATAGTCTAAAAACGGGTTGTTACAAAAATTCTGGATCCCGAAAAAAGCCAAAAGCCAATCAGAAAGTATTTCATTCGATAAAATACTGGAACAAATAGTTCATCCCAGTTGCACCAAAACTGAATTTTACTGAGATATTTCCTCATACGGGTAAAGAGAGAGAGAAGGCTAAATTAATTAGACCTGAATAAAGTCGCCTCAAAATTTACATCTAACTGACCTAAAAAGAAATCGTGGAATGTATATATATATATAATATATATATATATATATATATATATATATATATATATATATATATATACTGAACGATTTCAATCTTTATTAATGTGATAACCCAATAACATACAAAGAAACAAGTTTGTCCATGTGACTCCGCACAGCTAAAAGTTTCACATACATGTTTAATAAACTTCAACGTGTGTGCCATTGGTTGTCCGTACAACATCCAATTGATATTTAATTTCTCGCCATGTGCGTTCAAGCATGCCAGCATCGACCATCGCTATTGCATCCCTGATCCTGATTCGTAGTTCATGGATGTTGACAACCTTGGTCTTATATAAAAAAAAAACCTTCATTAGTTGCTCTATCGCTTACATATGCTTCATGCTTTATATCTTATTTAGTATGAAAAATATTAACGAATCAAATCGTTCAGATCTTTTATGAACGCCCTGTGTACACACACACACACACACACACACACACACACACATACATATATATATATATATATATATATATATATATATATATATATATATGATCACCCAAACCCGCGAGGAAAAAACTAAAACAGTGTTTAAAAAGGCTAATTAATTTCGGCTGGTCACAACCAAGCCCTTTTCAAAGCCATAAACTAGTTAAAATGCCCAACAAGGTTAAAAACTTCTGTCCTGCGAAAGAGCTGAAGTTTAAATGAGTCTTACGGCATAATCACGGACAAAGAGATGGTGGCTGTCATACGTCTGGCAGTTGGCAAAGGGAAAAAATTTGCGCAGATTTCAAACATTCAAGGTGAGAAATCTTTAAGTAAAAATCAATCCTGTACATCTGGCAGCCGGTCACGACCCGAAATTGCCCTAAAATATTTTAAAATGTTAAAAATAAAGATATCCATACTATAGGACAGTTTAATATTTGAAATGGTGTTTCCTCCTAAAATATTAAATGCCTCGTATATCTGTTACTCTCTGTTCCTGGTCCCTGACCTTCAAAATAGTTTTAAAATCCTGAAAGTTAAAAATATGATTATAAAGTTCCCTATGCTGAACCAAGCTACTATAAGTATTACCCGATCTCTCGATCTCAGGTCACGTTTGTGGGAATTAATCCTTCTCTGAAAATCAATTGTCTCTCCGATGTATTTTTTAGGGCAGCCTCCACATGGGATTTCATAAACTACGCCAGAATTGTTGGAGGCTTTTGTAAGAGGATGACGGATGAACGAAGACAATTTATTTGGCACAGCTCAAACCAACTTAATCCGCTGTGGCAAAAGTGAGGAAAGCCCTTTGTTAACCTCAAAAGGCACTCTCAGCAATAAAACGTCTTTATCCAGGTTCCTAATTTTGGGAGAGAAGAAAGATCTAGCGGCGAAATAAGCTTTATCAATGAACAAATTGGAATAACCCAAACCTCTAAATATACTTTTAATATGTAAAACTTCATCATCAAGATAAATGGGGTCACAAATCCTGAAAGCTTTCAAAAAGGGACCCAAAATAACGCCTTTTTTAGTACAGAGAGAATGATTGGAAAAAGCATGAATGTAGCTGTCTGAATGCGTAGGCTTTCTAAATACTTTGAAAGAAGGTCTTTGGTTGGGGTCTCTTAAAATAAGAACATCCAAAAACGAGAGAGATCCATTAATCTCAACTTCATACGTAAACTACATTGAAGGTACACAATTGTTAAGAAATCCCAAAAGCTCATCCAAATCCACATGAAATTCCAAAATAACACACGTGTCATCAACATAACGGAACCAATTGACCCCCGGCACCAAAGTTTCCGGCAAAAAATTAACTTAAAAAAATTCCATAAAAATGTTGGCTAAAATTGGAGAGAGCGAAGAGCGCATCGGTAAACCTATCTTTTGTCTAAAAAATTACCCATTAAAAGAAAAATAGTTATGTTTCGAGCAAAGTCTAACAAATTTCCAAATAATTCCATAATCAAACGGAATGGTCTCTAGTAAATAAAGATACCACGTCAAAACTCACCAATTTTTTTCCCGATAAATCTGTACCTCGAAGTTTGTCAACAAACTCTGCAGAATTTTTAAGATGTGCTCCCGATATTTGGCCTACTAATGGCGAAAGGAGGCTCGAGAGCCATTTAGACAGCTGTTTAGTAGAACTTCCCACATTAAAAATAATAGGGCGCAAAGGTACTGAGGGTTTATGCACCTTTGCACCTTTTACATAAAAAAAATACACTGTCGGTCGGCACTGAGTGTCTATAATTGGGATCGAGGCTGCAGTATTGAAGCCGATACTTGCAAAACAGTTGTTTAATAAATTGACTGTCTTTGGGGGGCCACTGTAAGGATTTCCGCCTTGTATGAGGGAAGAAAAGGATTTGTTTTAACCATCCTTGTTTAATTAACTCCTTCAGAGTGTTCCATAATCTTTTTTGGATTACATTTTTGTTCAGCAATTTTTAAACAATAATGATCTGCCTTTTCTTTTTTAATGATGCATTAAGTCTGTTATGGTAATTTTTGTATGTCTGTTCGGTAATAATATCAGTTTTCCATAATTTAAAGAGAGTATGCTTGCGTTTCGATTAATACTTACATTAAGTGTTGGGTTGATTCATTAGTTGTATTTTGTTTTAGATATCACTTTTGATTTCGGGCATATTTTTATATAAAGTTTTTTTATTGTTTTCAGGTCCTGAATCCATCCTGAAAGTGCGTCCCACATGTTATGAAACACCGTATATATATATATATATATATATATATATATATATATATATATATATATATATATATATATAATGAAAAGAACACACGAAGGAAATGGGGTGAATTTCGCAATTAAACACGTGAAATGAATAAATGATACAAATCCACAAGGAAAAAGAAAAATGATTCCAAGTTAGTAGTATGCCCGCAAAAGGGGAGAGTGCAGAAATGTTAGGTAATGTTGCATGATGACGTAATATTGCATGATGGTACAATAGTGCCAACCCCACTCCCTTTGTTCCAAGAGTGCCAACCCCCCACCCCCTTTGTCACGAACCCCCTAACCCCCTAAGCGCGTTTTCAAATTTGATTTTCATTCTCTGATATATATATATATATATATATATATATAGCACGTAAACATTGACGAGATGTCATATTAACCGCTTTGAAAATTGCTTTGTGTTACTTCTCAATTATAATTGGCTGTCTAATTCCACTTCTTCTTCTGAAGTAGATTTTCCACAAGATAAATTATGCTCATTGATTTAACCGGATTTTTTCGCGTTTATAATGTAACCTAACATAAACTAAATACCGTTCATTTACAGGTATTGAAAATTAGCTTGTATTGCTTCTCGTTTTAAATCGACATTCTAATAGCATTTTTACTCTGAGTTTTCTACAGCATAAAATTATTCCTACGCTATTTTCAATTATTAGCTGTTTCCATCCCCACTATTTCAGTATATATATATATTATATATATATATATATATACAGGGTGGGCGGAAAGTAGCTCCCTATTTTGGATTGGTAAAAAAATACGTATATTATCCATTTATTTCAGAAGAAATAATATGAAAAGGTAGGCATACATGGTAGGTTTTCTCTGAAATTCAATGTGGGCTCCAACTCTTTCCACCCAGCTTCTGGAGCCGCCCAGGAATGGCGTCCACTGACTTTAGCAGGAACTCCGGCGGGATGGAGGACATGACTTCCCGAATTCGGTCCTCCAGTTCTTCCAATGTCCTCGGTTTGGTGCGGTAGACTCTTCCTTTACCAACCCCCAAAGAAAGAAGTCGCACGGTGTCAAGTCGGGCTCCTGGCTGGCCATTGATGTGGACCACGACGACCCATCCAACGCCCAGGGAAGTCGGCATCCAGCCACTCACGGACAACAAGAGCGAAGTGCGGAGGGGCGCCATCTTGCATAAATATCAGATCGTCGATGTTCTCCATGTGCTGACAACCGGCCAGACCTCGTTTCGCAACATAGCAAGGTACCGCTCAGCATTCATGGTGTTGCGCAGAAGGAACGGGCCCACAACCTGATCTGAGGTCATACCACACCACACCGTTACACTGAACCGATTCTGCCGTTTTCAGCGGTAACGTGCGACTTCTTTCTTTGGGGGTGGGTAAAGGAAGTCTACCGCACCAAACCGAGGACATTGGAAGAACTGGAGGACCGAATTCGGGAAGTCATGTCCTCCATCCCGCCGGAGTTCCTGCTAAAGTCAGTGGATGCCATTCCTGGGCGGCTCCAGAAGCTGGTGGAAAGAGTTGGAGCCCACATTGAATTTCAGAGAAAACCTACCATGTATGCCTACCTTTTCATATTATTTCTTCTGAAATAAATGGATAATATACGTATTTTTTTACCAATCTAAAATAGGGAGCTACTTTCCGCCCACCCTGTATATATATATATATATATATATATATATTTGCCGCCATACACATTAATTTTAGCGGCAACCAGCTTCATTTATCTATTTTAATTTCACATACCCCCACCTCATACGATCAAGCGAGCGCGAATTTGCAGACGAGATAATGTAAGTGTTTTGAGTCCATATAGTATTTTTAAAGTAGATTTTTCTACAAGGTAAATTATACTCATTGATTTATCTGGCTCTTTTCTTGTTTATAACGTTTCAATCGGAAATAACTTACAAATGGCAGCTATAGTTGTAAAATATTTTTAGTTATTCTCTGCTTCCTTCATCGTTATTTCCGTATATATATATATATATATATATATATATTATATATATATATATAAACACACGGCTTGTTTATATTTCTTGTACAGCTAGTTTTAAGAAGTGCATTTGTTTTTAAAAATAATTTTATCTATATTTTAGAGGGCCGAAACGGAGTTAGAAGCGATTATAAATACTTTTGGAGAAAGGGTGGCAAATGAGGTGGTCTCCACAACAGTTAGTGGGCCAGATGTCATGGTATTGTCACACATCCGGTGAAGCGAGTGCGTGCTCATCGACGAGGTTATGTAAGTATTTTTAGGATAAATATCAAAACACAATATTATTTTAATTTATTAAACATGTACAAAAAGGGGCAGCCCCCAATTCTTAATTGTTACAAATACATATACAGATTTACACAATATAGAGCTTACAGGGGGTTGCAACATGCGGAAATTTTTTTTTCATCTGTCTGCATACATGTTTATCGTTCATATTTGTGTCACACAAATCGAATAATTTTTAAAAATTCATAAATCCCTTCCCGCGAGACATATGCAAGAGAAACAATATACAATATAACCCACAGGTCTCCTTATAAAAACTTTGAAGTTGATATGGGGCCCAAATTACCTCAGGCACACGTAATTGCGCGATAAAATTTACGATTTTCGAGTCGTGCCATGGCGAAAGACCGAGTGAATCGAAATAATACATTCTTTCCTTAGTTTTAAAATAAATAGCAAACCAGTGAATTCCCTCGCCACCCACAATGTCGGTGTTAACGATTGCACCGTGCCAGCTTCTCGTGCTAGGTGGCATCAATATTTCATTCTTTGCAAAACCCCGATAAATTTGGAACGCGCGAAACAGTCACTTTTCACCACTCTCTCGAGGGTATTTGCGTCCATTTTAAAAATCTGTGTTTATATTCCGGAAACGATCCAGCTCTATTAGGGCCTGTGTTTCTAGATACACGAGCGCACTTAAAGGCGTGTCTGTAGGTTTGGCGAATTCCAAACGTACTGCCACCGTCCCGGTCTGCTGGGCGTTTAAATGGGTGTTTACCCCCGCGGTTAAGTCAGGCGTAAGGTCAAATGAATAAATGTTAAACTGTCCCACAAATTCTTTCTGTGTTATACCGATTTCAAGTTCATCGCACGCTCCTGTGTTATGTGCCAAACCGCTGTAAGCCCTCGCACAGAGTGGGAACGCAGCATCTGTCGAATAGTCCATATTCAAAGTCCCACCCAGTGCGACGCCGTTGACATATAATGTAATATTTTTAAGCCCAAAATTCTCAAATTTCAATGCACTCTTTTTATAATCTCCATTTGCCGTGGAATGATCTTGTAGACCGATCAGAACTCTTTTAGGCAGAACACCAAGAGCGATGTTTTCTATCTGCTTCGATACCAATCCTGTGAGAATCGTATACATTTTGATCTGTACCCAATTAATTGGGTATTTCACTGTGGCGTGTACCAGCTCTTTCTCAATTTCTATATGTTTCGCGGAACTTAATTTCACTCGGCATATACGCAAATAGGTCTCCATGACATGAACTACGATAGTTTTCGCGCCTTCTTCTTGGGCAGCGTCCAGGTTTATACAGATCTCGGGACTTGTACGTGTAAGTTTCAATTTCATATCAACACCGTTCATGAGTAACTTCTCCTGGAATGCAAAATCTGTGTGCAAGCGTCCAAAGCATTCATATATCTTTTTTTAGAATTTTTAAATTTTTCCTTTATTCCATCTTCATCTTTAGTGTGGCAATAGCCCTCAGCGGATAGAAAGGTGTCCTTTGCTTCTTTTGAAAAGTTGAGGACGTTTTCCAGATATGCTTGTAGGTGATAGTAGCCAGTGCCTGCTGAGATGTTAGTCTGATTTAAATATACGTCACACTGACCAAATATGGTGTGCAGAAAGTTTGTTTCGGGGTATGCAGCATAACTATCATCGCAGTCCGTTCCGTCAGAATGAGCTATGCGAAGTTTGGCGTACAGCTCCATACAGCTTGGGTCAAAAAGGTAAGGACCTGAGCTGGGTATCACGAACTCTATAGGGGTACTGGGCGAGCTAATCGTGTTTAAAGGGCTAATTGTAATAAAGTCACTGTGCTCAATAGAAACTTGAGTTGGAGGCATATCAAAGAGGGATAGCTCCGATTTACAGCACTGTGAGCTGCAAGGATGAGAATGAAACGTGTCATGATGGGTCAGAAACAGTGTCACCTCCCGCGACGACTGTTAAACAATCTATGATTCGTGAGACTAGCTTCCTCAGTTTATATCAGTTAAGAAAATGATCAACCATAGGTTTCATACGCTTAGAACACTTCTTTTTTGCAGCTCTTTTACGTTTAACACCACGTGATCCCTTCTTCATAACAGTTCTCTTCTTTACACCACGTGATGGCACTCCCTTCTTCCTAGCAGCCCTCTTCTTTACACCATTTGTTGGTAACCCCTTCTTCTTCTTTCCTCCGCCACGCATTTTCCTCTTCGCATCTTTGATGATTTCATCCTGCGTACGCCTTAAATGTTTTTTTTAGAGCTTCTTTAGGTTTAGTACCCGCGAGCATTTCCTCTGCCGCGTTAAATCCTGTTTGTAAGGCCTTACTCCCAAGATACCTGGCCCCCCTCTTCAATAGTGGTACAGCTGTGCGCAGTATGGATGAAAAAATGGCCCCAAGGCCGCTGCCGCGCTGATATCTCACACCCCGGTACACCGTGAATGGTTTTCTGACCATTATAACTCAGTGCGGCGAAAGTGCAGCTTCACTGTTAAGCTCCCGTCACCGAATGGAAAATTTTTACCCCCCACCGTTCTTATATATATTGAGATATTAGTTATTAGATTAGTTGCGACATTCACATAATGGGGCCTGTCATATGTAATACTCAAACCCCTGCCTCTATGGTTGGGGATGTGTGCAATGCGTACCAGGCGGGCCTGGGTGTCCCCAACAAATTGGTGTTCTACTATATTGCTATAAATATAGCACATTTCTGGCGGCTCAGGCCCTTCAGCTATTTTCTCCATCTTCAGCTGGTACATTAAGCGGAACAAGTCATCCGGTACCACGTGATAGTTGTCTCTTTGGAAGGCTGCTCGATAACGCCCCTCGGTTATAATTTTGAACATTCTTCCGTCTTTAAGATTTCTATTAGCCTTTGATTTTAGCATTAGAGTATGTGCAGCGCCTCCTCTGTTTACGGTCGACACAACCCAATGAGGAAGTTGTGAGTTTTCGAAATAGGCAGACTCCTTTCTTACATTGCTACGGGGATTAATTCAACTGGTAGATACGTGAGAAGGGCGGGACTAAAACTCACATTCTCACCCCTCGCATAGTTGTTACCTACCCATTGAAGCTCACGAGATTGAGGCGCTTTTTTAGCCCAATCCGCGGCTTTCCATCTTCGACCTATTGCCGATCGCTAGCCTTAGGGGCCGCCGTAGGCACCGGGGAGATAGCTGCTCCAACGAGCCGAAGCGTTAGTTGCGCGATTGATGGAAAATTTTGGGCACATTCATAGGCCCTATCCGCGCTACTTATAAGTCAACGCGTGGGTCATAGAGGGGTCTGTGGCCAGGCTGGGATCACCCCGGCCCTACCTTTTGATAGGTGCTTTTAGACACGGCCAAACTTCGATAGGAACCCGGGGGAAACCGGGACTTAATTAAACGGCGACAAGCGGCTACTTTACGCGGCTACAAGCCTCGTTCGCAAAAATCTCCAGGTTGTCCCGTACCACGTTTGGACTTATCGGCGAACCCTCGACTCGGGGGACCCTATACCGCCCGGAGATACGCGATCCCCGGCGGGCCTATCCATAGGCTAAAAGATAGGTGAGAAGTTTTCCCCCCCAACTACTAGCCCGAAACTGGAATCATAGGCGAACCGACGAGGTGAAACGGTCGGTCACGTGTCAAAATTTCAACTCCAACATCGGTAGGGGATGGGGGCTCTCCTGAGCCCCGCACCCCTTCGTAAATTCCTTCGAAACCTATGCTGAGGGGGAGTAACCGGTCGTTCCCCGATAGGGACATAGGTCCTATACCCGGGGAACTCCCGTAATGTCAGTTTTACTCCCACGACGATTTCGTATATTAAATCATTCGTAAGGTGCGAGTTTTTTAAACATAGCGACCCGGACCTAGTGTCACAGTTGTACTGAAAAACTGTGCGACCTTAGTCCGGGCGATGCGTATAGTTTCGTCCCGAGTTACCCCGGCTTCGGCGCACTCGTCACAGTTTCTAAGAATTGTAAAAACGGCGTCTTTATAATCAATATTTAAAAAGACGGTATCCAGCTGAATTTCACATACCCCCACCTCATACGAATCACGACCCAAATCAATGGGCCCATGGAGTTCTGTTACAAAGTTGGCTAATGTGTTGTTAGGGTGCACAGACAGGGATGAGGAGGACGGGAGTGTGACGTAGAAATGGTTGGGAGCCATGCTGCATACTAATTAAGCTTCATGACTGCATCGGCTTTTATATAGGTATTGAAGCTTTCTGGATAACCTAACCACTTCACCAGGTACATCTTTTCTGCGCCTTTGCTTCCTAAAATTTTCTCAATTTTAAACCCTTTTTTTCCTAAATTAAATGTTACTTTCTGAAGCTCCTCCCTGTAAAAGCCTCCAGAGATCTCTTCCCCATTCAAATCTTCAATGTAATACATCATTATTTCGCCTTTAGACCTCATAGCTCTAACTTTAAAAATCTCGCGTTTCCAACCTTGCCCAAATCCCTTCGCGAATTTATTTCCCGAACGTGATAGCCTTACATAGTCACTGATTTTGAAACGCGCAGAGTGTGGTGGTGGTGGTGGTGGCGCCCCATCTCTTCTCGGACGCCTGCCTCTTTCTAAAACATCGTTAGGCGTTGCACCGATCGTACGATGGTGTGAAAGGTTGTAGGATGAGGCCAATGAATCGAGAACGTTTATATATCTGTACGTATTTTTGTGTGTAAAATAACGGTGCATGTGTTCCTTTATGGTACGTTGAACTCTTTCAGCTAAAGATGCTTTATGTATAGAGCTGGCTGTGTAATAGCTGATATTAAACTCTGACAGCATGTTCTGAAAAGCACGCCCTATAAATTCTTTCCCCATATCCGTACAAAATAGCCTGGAATCCTGTTTTCTTTCAACATCAGTGTTTTGGTGCTTTAGCGACTGTTTCAGGCGATTTATTTTTCAGGGGAACTAACCACAGGTATCTAGAGAATACATCTATTATGAATAGGATGTAGCGGTAACCATCGTTGTACACGAATATCTTTGCATGTCTGTTAAATCTGCCTGCCAAATAGAATCAATCGAAGCGGCTGTTGTCTTTGCTGTTTTAAACCTTTTTCTCACCGGTTTATGAAGTGTAAGCATCCTGCCGCAAAAATCTCTCAACATCTTTTTCCTTACACCATAAGTACTCTGTACAGTCTATTAACGCCACCATAGGATGCAGGGTAGAAATTCATAATAGTGCTTACTTAATACGTTAGCCATTTGCGTATTTTAGAGGCACGTGGATAAGGTTGGCCTTCTACTCTCTTCTTTCTTCTCTTCAGAGACACTGCAGCTGTTTGGGTGAAGGTGTACTCAGTTGTGACACGTGCGATGCATGCTCCAAGTCTTTTAACCTATTCAGATTACCTATCAATGTTTTGGGGACATTTATTTGCTGTAGTCTTGCCTTAATATGCTCCAACCTGTTGGTGATGGCCTGTCCCACTTTCTCACCAGATCATGAACAATATCAACGATATTGGACCCTTGCACCCTTGATCCATCAACAATGACCTCGCCTGTGTCGCCCACTGTATGACGGGTCCTCACTCAATAGATTATAAAGACTTAACCTTTATTCCTCAATGTATGGGGAGGCTGTTTTTTAGCACATGTTCGATGTGCTGTGTTCCGCTACTCTTTGGTTGCTCAGGCCCTGTACCACTATGCTCAGCGCTACTCGAGCTGTGCCTCACGGGGCTCTGTAGGATGTTTATAATCTTCGTACTCGTGAAGAAATTTCTGCAAAGCCTCTTGATACAAAACCCTTTTCTCATCAGGCATCTTTTCACTGTTTAATAGGGATAGTAGCTCTCTCCATTCTTTTAAGCCTACTTTTACGGGTTCTAGAAGCGTCTGGGGTCCTTTGTAATGAAGCATACACTCGTGCGGGATCACAACCACCTTCTTCATTATATTAGTCTAGTCAGTAAAGGACCCAAAATTGAAAATAAGATGGGGAGGAACGAACCGCCTCTTTGTACAATAATACGCTTTTTCTTACCCACAGTCTGACTTTTATGGGCGAGCGTCGTATTGTGTCTTGTAACGACGTAAGCGAGCCTTCTGACAGGATTTCATTGGAACATTACATTTTATAACATTCAGGCAGATTTCAGATGCATTTTAAAAAGTCAGAATCGATATTTTTAAAGCACCTGCTGCAACGACCGAGGCAGTCGTTGATAGATTTTTATTAATTCACGGTATTTCTTTATCCTATTCGTCATTCTGGAATGTACACGGTTTCAGGTTCGTTTGGAAATATATTCGTTCTTAGAAGCACCCTAAACGTGTTTCGTGGGTGAAGGTCGCATAGCAAATATCCATAATGCTGCTTTGTGACCTCTTTATAAACTTCCAAAAACTCCTTACGCTGACTCGGGAACATTTGACTGGCTAATACCCCAATTTGTGACACATCTCTACGTTGAGCGAATAAACCTAGATATTGCGTATTTAACGATACATCGCGCATGTATCTATTTTTGAAAAATAGATTCTGATTGATGAAGAACACACTTATGTTAAGGTGGTGGGAGAATACTATAAATGTCTCGGCAAACGTTTTATCCATCTCCAACATGAGGTCGTCAATTACGATGACTGTATGTTCATTTCCCTTTAGTGAATTAACGTCATAGACCCCCTTATGGAACAAAACATCGTCCTGGTACTCGTTGAACACTGATTGGTATGTCGAATAGCACCATATAACTTTATACACAAATTTTGAGAACATTTCACCCTTTTCTTTAATAATTTTAAGCATAAACAGTTTTACCACATCTTGTAGGTCCAGATATAATACATGTGGATGGGCTCGCGAATCTGAATTTTTCTACAGCATCCATTTCTAACACGTCACACCCCTAAGTGGCTCATTTACAGAATATCACAAATAACGAGTTCTGCTCCTTATATTTTGTTTTCTTCTTCCACAGAACCGTGAATGACGACGATGTACAGCCCACCATCATCGACATCACGGGTGAATCCATTGGCCGTGCATCTACAGGACCCATACCCTCAACGGCGGCACGCTCAAAGCGGCGACATGCTGAAGAGTCCTCCACGTCAGGTATAAAGCGCGCGAAATACGCACCGGTTGATGGACAATCCGCGGTACAACCCCAGTCCTCAACGTCTTACGCTACCAGCCCTACATCAGCTTCCTCAGCCCCTTGTACTTCCTCCACAACCCCCACCTGTTCTGTAGAGTCTGCTGTAATAGACCCCCAGCCCTCAACGTCTTACGCTACCAGCCCTATATCAGCTTCCTTAGCCCCTTGTACTTCCTCCGCAGCCCCCACCCGTTCTGTAGAGTCTGCTGTAATAGAACCCCAGCCCTCAACGTCTTACGGCGCAATCCCCACATCGTCCAATATAGGCACTCGTCCATCCCCGCAGCAGCTTCTCGCTCTGTTGAGGATGATATAACATTTGAGTTGGTGCGCTCCGCAACCCCGACCCCAGCCTTGACTAGAAATCGGTATATAGTCAGGGTTGACCCTAGATCCCTGTATAGCAATGGAATTGAGCGCGGGCTACGTCGTGTTGTAGAGCGCATTGTAGAGTTTGCCCTTCAGAACCGCGACGAGCGTGAAGTCAGGACGAGTCTATCCTTCGGTTTCGGCTCAGATGATAACGATGTAGATGATTTTTGGGTGGTAGTGCCATTTAGACGTTTGGCTGCTGAGGATATAGATTATATATTAGCGCGTATAAAGCAAGCCGCCCAAAGTAGTATAGCATTCAATATGGACAACTTCACGGTAAATATTGACCGTGTATTCCGTGTTGCGGGTCATAGTGCCATACCTTACACTCTTAACTTCAATTCTCAGGCTATTTATAGAAGGCACACAAACGTCGATCGTGGTTGCGGCTTTATAGCATTAGTCCTAGCACGTATGTTTACTGTGCTAAATACACGGACCCAAAAAATTTGGCTGCCCACGATCGTGGAGCGTGCCCGTAAACTAGCTGTAGACTGTGAACTTGAATTTGACTGTAATATGGGCCCTGAAGAACTGAGAAGGGTAGAGCAGGAAATGAATGTCCGTATAGTGGTATTTGGCCTGGATGATCGTCGTAGGACTGTGTATGTTTTTAAAAGCAGTGTGAGAGATCGTACAAGACCCCTACTTATTTTAGGACTGTCAGGTACAACGTATCTCCCCATCCGTAATATAAGGTGCCTTTACGCGAGTTATGATAAAAGTCGAAAATATGGGCGACATCATGATTTGTGTAAGGGGTGTCTCGAGTTTGCAGATGATAGAGTGAAGCATTGTAAAGATTGCCACATGGTATGTGAACAGTGTAAAAGCCCAAAATGCTAAAGCCGTGTAGTTGAAGCTGAGAAGAGGGATTGTAATGTGTGTAGACGCACATTTTTCAACAATAACTGTTTTGAGCTCCATAAATCAATTGGCACGTGCAGGAAAATGAGAATCTGTGAATGTGGTATGTTTCACACCTTGAATGGTAGCGGAAATTTCAAGCACAAATGTGACGAAATTCACTGTTCTACATGCCAGGAGGAATATAAGGCGGATGGCGTAAAACATGTATGTTATATGAAAGACGCCAAGCATAAAAACAAAGCTTGTATAACTGTATACTACGATATAGAAACATACACGAACGCTGAAACCAAAGAGAATTCCGCATTTACTTGTGAGCCAAACTATCTGCGATGAGTGTATGGAGATCGAGTGTGATGAGTGCCACAAATGTGGTAAACGGACAAATGTTTTTAATACGAATGTCCACGATAGCCCTGTGAAACTATTTGTGTCCTATATTGTCAAGTTAGCCGACAAGTTCAAAAAAATGACTGTGTATATTCTTGCCCATAACGGGGCAAAATTTGACACACAGTTCCTTTATAAGGAGCTGCTTGAGCACGAGTCATCTGAGATATTTACAGGTGATCCCTTGAAAAGAGGAAACAAACTTATACAGATGCAAATAAGAGGTAATGTGCAGTTTAAAGATACTTTATTATTCACGCCTTGTAAATTAGCAAAGCTACCCAAGGTGATGGGGGTAGCAGCTGAAGTATCAAAAGGTTACTTCCCTTACACATTCCTCACTAGCGAGACTTTGAATTACGTGGGGCTACCTCCACCCAAACATTATTTTAACTATGAATGTATGAGTGCAGATGAACGTGAAGACTTTGATCGATACTACGGCAGTTTTAATGAATGTAATCCTTATAATATAGCTGCTGAGTGTGAACGTTATTGCGTGAATGATGTGCGCGTGCTTAGAGTATGTTTCCAGGCCTTTAGAAGAATGTACATAGTCCGTTTCAAATGCGATCCGCTGCAAGTCGCAACCACCATCGCGTCAGTATGCTTTACGGTGTTCAAGAATAACTTCATGCCTAAAAACACCTTAGCAATTATTCACAGAAACATTCCCCGCAGTTATGGTCACAAGGCTATTTACTGGCTCATACACATACAACAACAGACAGGTGTATACATAAAGCACGCCCGCAACACGGAGGTACCAATTAAGATTAATGGTCGTGTTTTTTGGGTTGATGGGCTAAGTGAAAACCGTGCCACTCGTGAGAAGACTGTGTACTCTTTTAACGGTTGTGGTGGCATGGATGCCCCGTCCTGAGTGTGGAATCACCGGAGATATCCACGGTAGATCTCCTGCCGACTGCCGTGCGTGGACGCGCACCCGTGATCAACTTATAGGTACCCGGTTCACACACAGAATCTTGTGGGAGCATGAATTTGATGCACGGATGGAAACCGATGAGCAGTATCTTGAGGAGATAAGAGCCATCAAACTTTCAACGGTACTGGATCCTCTCAAATGCGGTGATAGCTTGTTCGCTGGGCGTACAAATCCCTTCAAGCTATACTTTCCACCTACGGAGGGCGTGAAACTTCACTACTACGATTTCTGTTCTTTATACCCATACGTGATGAAGAACAACCTGTACCCCGTGGGCGCTCCTGAAAAAATAGTGGGGCCTAACCTGCCCTCCATCAGTGAATTTTCAAGAAATTTGAATGGTTACTACTTTGGGCTCTCTTTCGTTAATAATATGATTGTACGTTTTGTATATATTTTCCTGTACCAATATTTGATAATATAACTTTTGATAATATAACTATATATTTTTTTAATATTTGGTTAATACTATGCTTTGTATGATTATATATTTCCCATTATATTATTTGATCATATATGTGCCCCGATGTATATGCACTAATTCATAAACAGAACGTTGTAGTGGTGTTTTATTTATTCCTTGTACACAATTATATCATTTATTTGGTTTTCTGATTAATTAATTATTTGCTAATTCTCAAATCGATCTTCTAAGCCAACTGGTATATATGCTTTAAATAAAATACATGGCGCTATCTGGTAACTCAGTCTTCTATTGGCTGATTAATATATAAGTTAAATTAAATGATTAATGCTATCTGGCAACTCAGCGTGGCTGATGTGCCCGAGGCACTGGCTGATGTGCCCGAGGCACCGGCTGTGGGAGTAATTAAGCGCATGGCACTATCTGGCAATTCAGCCAACTGGCTGTTTAGGGGGCTATAAAAGGCGGCGGGGCGGGAGAAGACTCTATATTCGCTCGGCCTTCGCCGAGCAAGGATCTCTGGTCCTTTCTTTTTAATGGCCCTTTGGGTTGTGAGGAAACCCCTTCCCTCCCATAGAGGCCTCTTGGGCTAGGTATACCCCTTTGGGGGGGGTTCAGCTTGGGGAGAACTCCGCCTCCAAGTTGCATACCCCTCTTTCTCTCTTCCTCTCTTGCTATCTCTTTCTGCTCCTTTGGGGGATGAGGAAACCCCTTCCTCCCCAAAGAGGCGCACTTAGGATAGGTATGTCTCTTGCAATCCCATTTTGGGGTTGGCAACAAAGATCGGCACTCTCTTCTTCCTCTCTTACTATCCCTTTATGCTCCTTTGGGGGTGAGGCAACGAAGGGGGATGGGGTCGGGGCTTAGCAGCAAAGGAGGGTGGGGGAGGTGCTTAGCAACAAGGGGGTGGGGGTGGGGGGTGGGTGGAACTCATGCAACAAGGGGGTGGGGGTGGCACTCTTGCAACAAGGGGGTGGGGTGGCACTCTTGCAACATTACAACATTCCGTAATATTTTGCACTTGCATTGCACTCTCCCTTTTTGACACTATACTACTTATGTGAGAAGGTTTTTTTTTATCACTTTAACAAAATATCAAAAAATCAAGCATGTGCTACCATACTACCCCTATCACATGCCCCTCCTCCCTTTTTTTACCTTCATATTTGAATATGTTTAATGTTGTTATATGTTACATGATAAGTTGTTTGTTTAATGCTTGATATTATGTTTCAGATAAATAGAAATAATTTTTCAAATAAATAAAAATAATTTGCATTTGCTTTAATTATAATTTGAATTATCATAAATTATAAATTACATATAATTTGATTTTACTTCTGAATATAAACTATGACTACTAGAAGCAAGTCCTCAAATGCAGCCTTTGGATATCCTACGGAATTCCCAGCAGCCATGACTCCTTCAAAAGCAGATGTTGTGAGACACTACCTTTTTGTGCGCCGTCGTGAAGTTAAATCAAAAGGATCAGCAACTGCAGATAATTTTGTTACAGGGTTGTTGTAAAAGATATTGAAGACATTTGGATGAAATTTTCTTTTCCTACGATTAACACCAAAGGTATCCATCTTAAAGTCAGTCGACTAATAGAAGAAGCCTCAAAATTGAACAAGGTGCCGTTACATCGAAGAAATGAAAGTTTTGCCTTAAAAGTAGCTCAGTATGATGAAATGTTTGATATATCTTTTTGTGAATGCTATAATAAGGGAATTGATAGGAAATCTTGCAGATGTAAGGCTAAAATACCAGTGGCAGTCTTTTGGCAGTCTCTGGGAGTCTTTTGTGGTCAAAAACAAAGAAAAAATCAGTTCGGACCAATTGATCGCATAGCTAGTTCAACAAAGAAGAGATCTTTAGCAAGAGCCCAAGAAGCACAAAACCGTCAACTAAAAGCACAAGAAGAAATGACTGAAGCCACCAATGTTTTACCATCGGAATTTATAGAAAATACCGAAGAAGACACAGCTGTAGATTCAGAGAGTCAGGATGTAGATTATGAGACCGATTAAGAATTCACTGAGAATATTCAGAACAGGCACTCCTATAAAAATCTAGCATTAACAGCAGATCGTTATCGTGTAAATTGTAGAGCTGCAGCTGCAATAGTCAATGCAGCTTTAAAAGATATGCGGATCCTTAACCACACCAACATGCTTGACAGGAAGAAATTAGAAAGTGAAAGAAATCGCATGGATGAAACAAATACTTTTAGATCTAAATCCGAAAATCTGTAGATGGAGTGCCTTGGATTTGATGGAAGGAAAGATAACACATTAACTAAAAGTGGAAAGACAAAAGAAGAACACTATGTTATTGTGAAAGAACCTAGAAGCATCTATGTAGACCATGTCACACCAGATAATGGAACTGCTCGCTGCATAGCAGAAGAGTTGATAACTATTCTTAGACTCGAACAGCACAGATACTATCAAAGCTTTACTGTGTGATGGTACTCCTGTAAATACAGGAAAAATTGGTGGAGCCATAAAACTGGTTGAAATTCATCTTAACAGACCAGTGCGGTGGTTGGTGTGCCTCTTGCATTTGAATGAGCTACCTTTTATGCACGTCTACAAAGCCATTGATGGTAAAACAACAGGTCCAAATACTTTTGTGGGTTCAATTGGGAATAAACTGAAAATAGATTTAACAAAATTGGAGGTAGTCAAATATTCTCGCGTAAAGGAAAACATTAAAGAAATTCCAGCAAATGTTTTGAAGGAGCTAAGCAGTGATCAAAGATATTTCTATATGTGTCTGGCAGTGCAAACTGGAGACACTTCTCATGATCTGTCCACTCGATCCCCAGGTACCTTTCACCATGCTCGCTGACTAACTCTAGCCAACAGGGTCCTTCGATTATATATCTCAACGCCAAATCCCTATAAAAACCTTCAAGATATAGTCAAGATGATTATGCAGTTCTATGCTCCAGGGTGGTTTTGGATAAAGTCTCATCCTAATGCAACTGATGGTGCATATAACTTTTGGCATTTAATGTGCTTGCTTCGAAATTTAGATGAACAACATAGATCAATCATAGAACCAGTATTAAAGAATAACGCCTACTTTTCCCACCCAGAAAATATACTCATATCAATGGTAACTGACAAGAGATTAGAAATTAGGGAGCAAGCTATTCAGAAAATCATCCTTTCAAGAACAGGATTTTCAGGTACCAGAAACTTTGAGTTGCCTCGAACCCTCAATTTCCAATCTACTGACTACACCGAGATGATCGATTGGCAAAAAGAGATCATTACTCCTCCACCGCTGCTAAACAGTTTTAGCGACGATGAGCTACTACAGGCTCGATGTAAGCCACTGGAGATAGCTTCTTTTCCATGCCACAGTCAAAGTGTGGAAAGGGCAGTGAACCTAGTAACAAAGGCATGTCAGGAAAAAATAGGATATGACAACCGTCAAAAGTTTATCTTAAACTCATTAGAATCAAGGCAAAAACTGCCCAAGTTTGAATGGAAGGCCCAATGGAATGAGTAAGAAACATGAAATAAAATTTCCTAATGATATTGAAAATTTCTTCCCTTTTGATGTGATAAGGAACAATTAAAAAGTGAATTGAATTTTAGCACATTTATTATGCCTCTAATTTTTTCTTTTGAATATATTGTTGTACTTAATTAGTTTTTCTAATACTGTACATTATTAAATAAAATGTTATACGTTAATAAAGATTTATGTCATCAAAAAACCTGAATGTAGAGTAAGTCTCGTATAAATGGAATATTCTTCAATATAGGTCAAAAAGTGAAAAATTGTGCCAGGGGCAGTAGACTTTAAACAGCGAAAATAATTTATGAGGGGGTTCCTGTGTTCCATTCAAACCCCTCACAATACTGTAAAAAAGAAACAGATGAATCAAAGGCAACTCGCTACGATCTTTGTCAGACGTTAGTCGAATTTCAATGCCTGAGATGGAGCAACGAAGAAATCTCTCTTATAACAGGCGCTAAACAATTGAACGGAATCAAGTTCTCCTGCAAAAGCTGCATAATCGAAATAAACTCGTTTACGGTTTTTAAAGCAGAACGAAACTATGAAGAAAAGGCAAAAGAGGAGTTTATGATTAGCGAACATAGATAAAAAAAAAGAAGGAACGGAGAAAATACGAGAGGCAACTGCGAAAAACGAACTGGATAAAAAACAGAAAAAGCAGAAATAATAGAAATAAATGAAGCACCAACAGAGGAAACAGTGGCACAAAATCAAATCCAAAGATTTCAAACAAAGGGCATTAGCAGCAATAGGAAAAAACAAGTAGACAATAATGAAACAACACTGAACCACCTAAAACAAAGACCCCTAAGTAAAAATGGAGAAGAAACTACATGTAAATACTATGTGAAAGGAATTTGCAGATATAAGGGAGGATAATGTATTTACGAACACCCTCCTGCGTGCAACTACTTTTACAATAATGATCACTGCAAATTTGGTGGAAAATGCAAATTCTACCATCCGGTCATTTGCAAGACCTACGCAACATATGGAACCTGCCAGTACGGGAGAAAATGCTACTACCATCATCTCCCAACAAATTCAAAGAACAAAGGCCAAGTTTCAAATGACAACAGAAGGAATGGGAGAAAAAAATATGTACCCAAATAGCAAACAAAACACAAATAGCACACAAATTTTTTTCAACATCTCGGACACAATACGGCTGCTAAGTCTTATACAGCACATGCAGCTGACACAGCTGGGAACCCTTGAACCGGAACGTTTCATGTCAGTAAGCTACCAGAACAGGTAGGCGGGAACGGATCCATCTCGGAGGATCACAAGGATACAAAACACGCGAAACCAAAGGACAGCGAACTTAAAATGCACAAGGGGCAATGCAAAACAAAGAACATAAACATTGTCCTGGCAAATATTCAAGGAATAAAACCGAACAATTCTCAATCAAAGTTTCATACTTGAAAGGTTTTATAGACGAAACAAGGGCGGACAGCGCATGCCTCACAGAAACACATCTTAAAGATTGCCAAGGAAACTGCGATAACTGCGAACACTATCGATAAGAAAGAATTGCATATCGATGGATTCAACTTACTAAGAGCGGATAGAACAACGAGGCGTAAAGGTGGCTGTGCTATTTATAAACATGAGAGGCATATGACAGAGACGGTAATAAGTAAATCCAAGAGCTTCGTGGAAACCCTTGCAGCGAAAATAGAGAAACTAAACGTGGTACTGATAGTCATCTATAGACCTCCAAACTCTCCAAATGAAAAATTTTCGGATGCCGTTGATGATATCAGAACCCTAATAAAGTCCGTAAATTCTCCATCCCTTAATATAATACTCTGCGGCGATTTTAATTTTCCATTTATAAAATACAAAAAGGTGGGTAGAAATATATTTATACAAGATAAGGGGGACACAAGAGAGGACCAGGAGCAAGCAAAAATGCTGATGACTCTCACAAACGAGTTTATGCTGACAGAGGAGATAACAGAACAAACCAGGAAAAATAACTGCCTAGATCTGGATTCACAAATAACACGAACTTGATTGCCGATATAAAAAATAACCCCATCTATTATCTCAGACCACAATATAATCGAGTTATCAACAAATATGGCGATAACTTTAAAAGACAATACATATACGGAAGGCAGAAGCAAATTTGGGGCTTTTAACTTAAACTCCAAGACCATAAATTGGGAAGAAATCAGATTACACATGGCCCAAATAGAGTGGAGAACAGCTTTAGGGAATAAGACAACTGAGGAAATGCTAACAACCTTGGAAGAAAAGACGTTGAGAATTTTGGAAAAATATGCTCTGAAAGCACAGCCAAAAGGGAAGAGGAACTGGCTAGAGAGGCAAAATAGAAGAATATTCCGCAAAAGAAAGAGAGTAGCGACAAAGTTAGCAAATTGCGGAGACAACAATGCCAGGAAAGTAATACAAGAAAAACTGGAGAGTATCGATAGGGAAATACAAACGCTGATAAAGGGCATGCAGAGAGCGAAGAGGAAAAGGCGGTAGAAGCAATAAAGGAAAATCCAAAATACTTCTACAGCTATACGAAAATGAAAACAAAACCACGCGCTAGTGTCGGTCCCTGAAGGAAAGGGAATAATGAACTAACAGACGATCTAAAAGAAATATCTGCAACATTGAGAACCCAGTATGAATCGGTCTTCAGTACCCCAAAAACTGACAAAGCGATACCTGACATAGATGCGTTCTTCGAAGAGAAATTGCAAGGAGAATGTATAACATACATTGATTTTACCCCAGAAGATGTAGCGAGAGCTATAGCACAAATGAAATCACATTCAGCTGCAGGTCCGGACAAATGGAACGCACTATTAATTAAAAACTGTGAAAATGAAATAGCTACACCCTTATACTGGATATGGAAAAGATCCCTAGATACTGGGGAAATACCGAGCATCTTGAAAAGAGCAAACCTTGTCCCAATATATAAAGGCGGCGATAGATCTCAAGCAAAGAACTTAGACCAGTGTCATTGACGTCCCACATCACCAAAATATTTGAAAGAATAGTCAGAGAGAAAATCTATGACTTCTTGGAGAAACTGGAAAGATTCAACGAAAATCAGCACGGATTCCGATCGGGAAGATCATGCTTATCACAACTTACAGAGCATTATAACAATATCATAGATGCACTTGAAGGCAATGAAAACTATGAAGTCATATACACGGATTTTGCTAAAGCTTTCGACAAGTGCGATCATGCTGTAATAGCACATAAAATGAAATATATGGGAATAACAGGCAAAGTGGGAAAATGGATCTATAACTTCCTCAAAGAACGACTACAGGTCGTCAAAATTCAAGGTGTATCACCATCAGAATCAGAAGTACGCATCTCAGTGCCACAAGGTACAGTACTGGCCCCACTCCTGTTCATTATCATGTTAACAGACAAAGACAGTGGGGTAAACAGCAGCAGTATAGTAACATCCTTTGCGGACGATACAAAGATCAGCAGAAAAATCAGCGATGCAAATGAAGTGCAGAGGGACACGAACAAAATATACAAATGGTCAGAAGACAACAATATGACTTTTAACACCGAGAAATTTCAGCTCTTGAGATATGGTAGAAATGAGGAAATTAAGCAGACTGCATATTATGCTCCAGATAGACAAGAAATTCAGAGAAGCACGAAAGCGGTCGACTTGGGGGTAATAATGACCGATGATGCCAAATTCGAGACACAAAATGAGATAGCAATAAACAAAGCAAAAAGAGTCGGGGGACAGGTACTAAGAACGTTCAGAAGGAGGGACAAGAGAGTAATGATTCCCCTGCTGAGAACACTGATCATACCAAAACTTCAATAGTGCTCAGTTTTGACGTCCCCATACAAAAAGGAAGAAATTAATAAACTAGAAGAAACGCAGAGACATTTCACAACCAAGATTGATGGCTGCAAAGAATTATACTACTGGGAAAGATTACGTAAACTAAATTTGTATTCCCTGAAACGAAGAAGAGAGAGGTATACCATAGTCTACATATGGGAAATGATCGAAAAACTGGTACCAAACAGCAAACTAAACCCAGTTACCATCCAAACAACGCTGGACAATAGGAAAGGCAGAATATGTAGTGTTCCCAAACTAAAGGCCCGACAAGGGACCTCCTCAACACTGAAGGAAAATAGCTTGGTTGTCAGGGGGCCAAGACTTATTAACCAGCTTCCTAAGGACCTCAGAAACGTTACAGGGGTCAAAGTTGAAGTCTTCAAAAGAAGACTAGATGCCTGGCTGAAGACGGTGCCAGATGAGCCCGGTATACCTGGCTATATGCAGTGGAGAGCGCAAGAGAGCAACTCGCTCCTGCACCAAGCCATGCCTAGAGGCGGGACCACCAGCTTGACCTTCGTGTGAAGAGAGACCGACGCATGAAACCGCAACGAGGTTAACGAGTGTGTGTGTGTATATATATATATATATATATATATATATATATATATATATATATATTAGCCCCTCCCGTAAAGAAATTCTGGCTATGCCCGTGTGTATATATATGAAGAAGGAAACCACTCTTCAGGAAGATGTAAATTTTTATTTTCTTAACACCAATACAGTTTCGGCTCCTCGCGAGCCCTTATCAATTTTATCAATTGGTAATGACCGTATAAAGTATAAACAGTACGTTATTTTACATCATATATATATATATATATATTAGTTTGTTTTTTAAAAGCGTGCTCCAGTATCCTTCTGTTGCTGAATATAGTTAGACTCATGGACAAAATTAAAACTGTAATAAGAACTGATTGGACCTAAAGAAAGAAAAAGACAGTTTAGAATATCTTTTTTGTAAAGAAACTCACCCTCAAATACTGGATTGGGTATATATATATCAAAGCTATTGACTTTTCCTTTGGGAAACGGAGCTTACAGATGAAGAGAAGGACCAAAGCAACAACAAACATTTTCGTTTAATTTTTGTACTTCAGACGTTTCGACAAATCTTTTGCCATCATCAGTGAATGATAAACCTTTAAACCTTAAAACAAAAATAAGAATAAATAATTAAAATTACATCAATACAAAATAAAATTAAAATCATTAAAATTAAATTAAATTACCTCAATTTGGTAAATACACAATGATTACGTCAACCTCCATATTCGGCAGATACTGAGAGAAAACTGTATGAATGTCAGTTACATTGGAAGGTATGATATATTTATGAAAGTAGGTTGGTTGGTTAGTTAGAAGAGCTGTAATATGTAAGATGAACTATTGTTGTTAATGGAGGGTTTGTTTCTAGAGATGTACAAAGATTCTAAAATTCGGAGTTCTGTAAGGTTATTGGTTCTTGTTAGAATTTCGAACTGAGTTTTTGTGAAGGGAATGGTTGTTATCATTACTGTGGTTTCTAATTGCGGATTGTGGTGGGCTACTGAGGGGACGGTTGGTAATATTATCGATGACAATACATACAATGTTTTTTTGCTTATGGTTCTAATCCAGGAATTCTATACGGTTTACCCAAAGTTCATAAGCCAAATTTCCCACTAAGACCTATTCTTTCAGCCTGTGGCACATTCAATTATAACTTAGCCAAATTCTTCGTTCCCTTGCTTTCAAAACTTACCTATAATGATTATTCCATTAACAACTCGTTGTATTTGCTAAGGATATAAAAGGGATCAATCATACCGATTCCCTTACTATGGCCAGTTTTGATTTCTCATCATTATTTACTAATGTCCCGTTAAAAGAAACATTAGATATCATAGTAAATAAGTTATTCACTACTAGTAATACTCTTATTAATAGCCTCACTCAGACTCATTTTAGAAATCTTGAAAGAAATAGCATGTTTTGATAATCTTTTCTTATTTAATAGTAACCTTTACAGCCAAACTGATGGGGTAGCTATGGGTTCCCCGTTGAGCCCACCAACACTAGTAAATGCATTTCTTTGCCATTACGAAGAAATTTGGTTGAAAAGTTGTCCCAATAGTTTTAAACCCTTGTATTACAGGAGATACGTGGATGACACTTTCTTGATATTTAAACATCCTTCACACGTAAAACTTTTACTGGTTTGGGAACCAATTATTTAAATTGTATGTTTTATAAATATAAGATTAGCGCTATACTAACATTATTAACAAGAAATTATCGAATTTGTTCAGATCACTTTTCATTAAACGAAGAATTTAAATTTTTAAGACAGTACTTTATTAATAATTACTACCCTTCTAATCTTTTTGACAACAATTAAAGAAATTTTTAAATAACACTTTTAATGGATCACCTGAAGATCAGGGCCCCCAGCCTTCTTTCGTTAGCTTTATAAGGCTAACTAATGAAAATATCACGACCTAACCTAACCAATCGTCAAGGGCGTACAGTTGACCTAACGATTGGTTAGGTTAGGTCATGATATTTTCGTTAGTTAGCCTTATAAGGTTAACTAGAGAAGGTTGGGGGCCCTAATCTTCAGGTGATCCCATTTAATACTAAACTCCCCATAACCACAGTACAAAAAGAAACCAGATATATTAAACTACCTTTTTATGGTTATTTATCATTACGTATTCGAAATGAAGTATCCAAACTACTTAAGTCTAGTTATCCCCAAATAAATTTTAGATTCCTTAGCTCACTCTACAATATACAGCACCAGAATTTGTTACTCATATACCGCAGCAAAATGATGTTAAAAAGTTTTATTACTCAGTAAAATGATAAAATAATTTTAGTTTAGTTTCATAAACTCAATACCAATATTTAAAGTACAGTAACCCCCCCCCGATTTACACGCTCCCCATTTGCGCGGTTTCCGATTAACAGTCCAAAAAATTGAATATTTTTCGACCTCGTTAATCCGAAATCGTGCAAATGGGGAGCAGTAATTCGGGGGTTACTATAGTTGTTTTTCCTTATGTTGAACGTATTTTCTTTAACAATGTCAGCAACAACAAAATTTTTCATTAAAATTTCAAGTCCCTGGTGCTTATTTAAATACTTAAAATAAAGTCAACATAATAAGATGGTTTCATGTATAACTTATGAAGTACAACTAGTAGTATGGGTGAAAAATGAACGAGTGCAATGCACTCGCAAATGTTGCATAAGTTATGCAACAAGAGGGCTGTTGCAAGTTGTTATGCAACAAGGGGAAGGGGGATGTTGTAATTTATGCAACAAGGGAGAGGGAGAATGTTGCAAGCTGTTATGCAGCAAGGGAAGGGAAATGTTGCAAGGTGTTATGCAACATAGGGGAGGGGGGAATGTTGCAATAGCAACAAGGGGTTATGCAACTTGGAGGCGGAGTTAGCCCCCAAGAGAAAAAGAGAGAAGGAGAAAAAGGAAGAGAAGTGTTCGCCTGGCAGGAGCAAAGCGCATATTAAGACTTCAGCCGAACGGCCGTTGTCTTAATATGTTCCTAATCAGCCAGTTGGCTTATCTGGCTGAGTTGCCAGATTGCGCTATTTATTTAATTAAATCATATATTCTGGCTTAATCCGCCAGTTGGCTTAGAAGGATGAGTTGCCAGTTTGCACTATTTATTTAATTAAAGCATATATTCTGGCTTAATCTGCCAGTTGGCGTATCTGGCTGAGTTGCCAGTTTGCGCTATTTATATCATTAATGCATATATTCTGGTTTACAAATCCGCTTTAGAAGCCAGCCAATTGATATAATTAAATACCGTGTACAACCAAAAAGAATTAAATAAAACACTATTACATCATTCTCTTTATTTAGGCGAATTAATGGAAATATATAGAAAATAAATATACAATGGAATATATATGATCAAAAATAATAATAGCATATGGACGATGAATATATAATAAATATAGAATGGAATATATATATATATATATAATATATATATATATATATATATATATGTGTGTGTGTGTGTATATGATCAAAAAATAATAATAGCATAAGAATCACGAACGGGAAATATATAATAAAAAATATACCAAAAGTTGTTATCAATATATTAGTACAGGAAATATATATTGTGTGTGTATATATATATATATATATATATATATATATACACACACACAGCTATATTAAATAATTAAATATATTTAAAATAATAATATACGAAACATATAATCAAATGCATATTAGTACAGGAAATTTATATATATATATATATATATATATATATATATATATATATATATATATATATATATATATATATACACAATTAATTAAATAAATATACATCCTTTATGTTCTACGGGGTATATTAAATAATTAAAAATAATAATATATATATATATACACAATTAAATAATTAAATATACATCCTTTATGTTCTACGGTGCAAAACGCTAAACTCACACGTAATAGAGTCTACATTCACATCGATATTACTTTATACTACGCGGTAAAACCGTCCAAGCAACACTTCACCGTATAACTGATACGGATGCCTATACTCGACATAAATGGCTTTCATATCGTTCAATACTATTTTTTTGCCCACTTTACATTCGATTAGCAAGTTATCTTTAAACACGGCTAGAATACAATCAAAAGCACGCACAAAGAGGTCATCATTAACCACAACATCATTATTAAATACAAGTTTATAAACACGCCTTTCCAATCGAGGGTTTTTTCTTACCGTCCCGAGCTTTCCAATCGTGAACTCTTCTTCACTCTGCATAGCGGCAATTGAAATAATCTTCCAACTCGTAAAGACAGCTATTCATTATACAGAAGTACAGCTCTTCAGGGTGAACAATGTAGGCCCTGTACCGCTCAAGTACTTTGTACCAAAGTTCAGGATATTTCGAAGAATCTAAACATTTTAAATGTGCATCCAGCTCTAGACCATTCTCGCCTTGTTCATTCCCACATTCGATAAATCCGTCGAGCAGAGCGGTGTATGCGTATTCAAGAACCGTGTCAAAATAAATCATATCCATAACACGGACGTCTAATATAAGCTTCAGCTGCAGAAACCGACGATTTCAAACATTCTGTCGAGGATGAAACGGTTTCGCGTAGGGACAAGAACGTTATTATCAGAAGCATTCTTCCACATCAGTCGTATATCAATGCATGGCTGCTCGTTATTTATACACAACGTGCAAACAATGACATATGAGGGGGCGTCACTAGTCTGCTCTCTTTTTGTACCTACGCCTGCAGGTATTTTATAACGGTCCTCTCCCCACTTCTCATCTATCACGAAGACTCTATTCATCTCCTCAACACTTAAATAAATAACATTACGTTTACCAGAGTTTGCTTGCCTGCAAATCGTTTCAAGTGCATAGTTAATGGTGCCGGTTTCACGCCTGAACACGCGCAATGACTTCGTCACGGAGACATCGTACGATGCGTTGAGAATGCTTCTCAAAGGAAGTTCCATCGTATTCGCACGTCCACACGGTTCAAGCTCTGAGATGACTATGAGCCACAGGTGGACGGATCGGCTCGACGGGCGGAGTGAGTCACGCTGGTGAAACGTGTACGGGTTTGTTCGAACTCGTGTGTTTCATGAGGTAAACGGGTGGGCGGCCCGCTGGGGGAAGCGAGTCACACTGCTAAAGCGTGTACGGCTTGTTCGAACACTTGTGCTCTTGGACAAATAGAATTTTCCACTACATGAAACAATACCGGCTTTAATGTTTTATCACTCACCAGACGTTCATTTCCACAAACTAAACATCTTCACAATCCGGTGCACTATTTGAGAGAAACATATGCCCATATTTATCCTTTTTGTTTAACAAGCGATACTCGTCTCTAAAGTCTGTTAAAAACTCACACAGCCCATTAGCCACAACCTCACTACAAACCTCGTCATGATATATATTAATATAGCGGTAAAAATACTTAAGATTCTCCATGATGACAAGATTTACATTCTCAACCGTAGGGTACGAGTAGTCGGTATGGTTTAATATGACATAATATCGCTTGTCACACCACTCATCAACAAGACTCACTATCCATATCCGTTGCTTATCTTCTGAACGTGTTGCTTCTTCTACTTCGCGGTATATGTGAGCCTTTATAAAGGTTAGGTCTATAACATACTTCAATACATCGTCTGTACTACGAAATCCTACAATGCCATCGCCAGAATACCCGTAGAGTATTTGAACATCTTGGTCCTTCGCACGGTTCAATGTAGCCTTAAAAGTATCAAAGGAGGGGGGGAATTGCCACTTTGTCGTTTCTATACGTTAATATACTGCGCGGTCATTGCAGTTAAATGCACACACACACACACACACACACACATATATATAAATATATATAAATACAATCAAGGATTAAGGTAGCCAAAGGGTACGGTATCATAGATACCAGGCACCTGGTAGCGTTTCCTATAGGTGTTACGGCATACCTTCGCCCGAAAATTGTGCGTCCCCACAGTCAGTTGGGGTACCTGGTCACCCTCATCTTCCAAGCACACTAGTTCCTTCAACGAGTCAAAGTTAACGACTCGACGGTTCGCATGGTTAAGCGTGATACCCTTAGCCTTCACGATATACTTCGTATCATCCCCTACCATCACCCGTACCCCATAGGTTTTTGGCCCTGTTGACACAAACGAGTCTGCGTATGCACCATCACCATACTCATCCTTGATCTCGTCAGTTAGCTCTCCGAGGAACTCCCCAATAGGGGCATGTATTCACCTTCCCTCGCTGTGAATATCACGCTATCTGTGTCAGCGTACAACACCCTCCGTCCAAGAGAGTGCAATAGGCCCCAAAGTTTGATGCAGGCGTAGGCCGTTGTGAAACTGGCTACAGGTATGTTTGTAACCCGTGAGGTATCTGTGGCCAATTCGGTATTGTTGTACTTTATTATGTAAGTATTACCTACATTCACGATCTCCATAACCTCTTTCGGGGCGTTGGCATAATCCCAGACTTCACTATAACTTTGTGCCAAATGACGTTCCCTTTGCCGGTATTCTGCGCAAACTTTCCCCAAAGACTGTTTAGACAACTTTGCACTAAAGCGCTTGCCAGGATTCTTAACAATTTGGGATTGGTCAAGCTGTATACCTTCATGGGCACGGTAACGCTGAATATAAGCCGTTTTTTCATCTTCGGTATCAACCCCTCGCGGATATCCTGACGCCTCAACCTTATCCTTCAAAAAAGCGTTTATATAGGTGTGAAAAGGTTGGGTAGCTTCTGAAACCTCCACACCTCATGTATCTTCATTATTCTATACCCATGGCGAACGGCTAGGGCCAGCTCAGGGCTTGTATATACACCTCTGATCTTACGCTGGTGGGTTGTATGGTCACAATCACCGTTGTTCTCTTCTGCGCACTTCACGCACAGGGGAAACATGAGCTTGTGATCTATAACGACGGGTAAGATCGGCATCCATAAATCGCGAGGGGGGAGAGCACGTCTACGAAAGAGAGTCCAAAGTAGCGCTCATTCAAGTTAGCTGAAAACTCCTCGATGGTTGGTATGGTGGGACCCACCATTTTTTCAGGTGCACCTACGGGGTACGGATTGTTCTTCATCACGTAGGGGTATAAAGAACAGAAGTCGTAGTAATGGAGTTTCACACCCTCCGTAGGCGGAAAGTATAGCTTGAAGGGATTTGTACGCCCTCCGAACAAGCTATCACCGCATTTGAGAGGATCCAGCACCATTGAACGTTTGATCGTGTTTATTTCTTCACGGTACTGTCCATCTGTCTCCATCCGTGCATCATACTCATGCTCCCACAAGACTTTGTGAGTGAACTGGGAGCCTATAAGTTGATCGCGGGTACGGGTCCACGCAAGACAGTCGGCAGGAGATCTACCGTGGATATCTCCTACGATTCCACACTCAGGACGGGGGCATCCGTGCCACCAGCAACCGTTAAAGGAGTACACAGTCTTCTCACCAGTGGCACGGTTTTCACTTAGACCATCAACCCAAAAAACACGACCATTAACCTTAATGGGTACTTCACCCGTGTTGCGGGCATGGTTTATGTATATACCTGTCTGCTGCTGTAGGTGTATGAGCCAATAAATAGCCTTGTGCCCATAACTGCGGGGGTTGTTTCTGCGGATAACGGCTAAGGTGTCTTTAGGCATGAAGTTATTCTTGAACACCGTAAAACATAATGAGGCGAGGGTGGTTGCGACTTGCAACGGATCGCATTTGAAACGACCTATGTACATCCTTCTAAAGGCCTGGAAACATACTCTAAGCACGCGCACATCATTCACGCAATAACGCTCACATTCATCAGCTATATTATAAGGATTACATTCATTAAAACTGTTGTAGTATTGGTCAAAATCTTCACGTTCATCTGTACTCATACATTCATAGTTAAAGTAATGTTTGGGTGGAGGTAGTCCTACGTAATTTAAAGTTTCACTAGTGAGGAATGTGTAAGGGAAATATCCTTTTCAGCGGCTACACTCATCACCTTGGTTAGCTTTGCTAATTTACAAGGTATGAATAATAAAGTGTCTTTAAACTGTACATTACCTCTTATTTGCATCTGTAGTTTGTTGCCTCTTTTCAAGGAATCACCTGTAAATATCTCAGATGACTCGTGCTCAAGCAACTCCTTATAAAGGAACTGTGTGTCAAATTTTTCCGTTATGGGCGAGAATATACACAGTCATTTTTTTTAACTTGTCGGCTAACTTGACAATATAGGACACAAACAGTTTCACAGGGCTATCGTGGGCATTCGTTTTAAAAACGTTTGTCCGTTTACCACATTTGTGACACTCATCACACTCGCTCTCCATACACTCATCACAGATAGTCTGGCTTACAAGTAAATGTGGGATAACCTCTTTGGTTTCAGCATTCGTATATGTTTCTATATCGTATTACACAGTTATACAAGGGCTGTTTTTAGGCTTGGCGTCTTTCATATAACATACATGCTTTACTCCAACCGCCTTATATTTCTCATGGCATGTAGAACAGTGAATTTCATAACATTTATGCGTGAAATTCCCCCAATTATCCATCATATGAAACATACCACATTCACAGATTCTCATTTTCCTGCTCGTGCCAATTGATTTATGGAGCTCAAAACAGTTATTATTGAAAAATGTGCGTCTACACACATCACAATCCCTCTTCTCAGCTTCAACTACACGGCTTTCACATTTGGAGCTTTTACACTGCTCACATACCATGTGGCAATCTTTACAATGTTTCACTATATCATCCGCAAACTCGATACACCCTTACACAAATCATGATGTCGTCCATATTTTCGACTTTTATCATAACTCGCGTAAAGGTCCCTTATATTACGGATGGGTAGATATGTTGTTCCTGACAGCCCTAAAATAAGTAGGGGTCTTGTACGATCTCTCACACTGCTTTTAAAAACATACACAGTCCTACGACGATCATCCATTCCAAATACAACTATACGAGCATTCATTTCCTGTTCTACCCTTCTCAGCTCTTCAGGACCCATATTACAGTCAAATTCAAGTTTACAGTCTACAGCTAGTTTACGGCACGCTCCACTACCGTAGGCAACCAAATGTTTTTGACCCGTGTATTTAGTACAGTAAACATACGGGCCAAGACTACTGCTATAAAGCCGCAACCACGATCGCGTTTATATGCCGTCTATAAATAGCCTGAGAATTGAAGTTAAGAGTATAAGGTGTGGCACTATGACCCGCAACACGGAATACACGGTCAATATTTACCGTGAAGTTGTCCATATTGAAGGCTATACTACTTTGAGAGGCCTGCATTATACGGCCTAATATATACTCTATATCTTCAGCTGCCAAGCGTCTGAACGGTATTACTACCCAAAAATCATCTACATCTCCGTCATCTGACCCGAATCCGAAGGACAGCCTCGTCCTGACTTCACGTTCGTCGCGGTTCTGAAGGGCAAACTCTACAATACGTTCAACTATGCGCCGTAGTCCGTGTTCAACACCATTGCTATACATGGATCTAGGATCAACCCTGACTATATACCGATTTCTAGTCAAGGCCGGGGTGGGGGTAGCGGTGCGCACCAACTCGAATGTTATGCCATCCTCAACAGAACGAGAAGCTGCTGTGGAGGATGTACCCGGAATTGAATAAGGGGTATATTTGAGGAAGGTACTATTGTGGGGTTGTGTTGTAAGACGTAAAGGTTGGGTCTATACTGGTGGTCTAACAACCGGCTCAACCTGGCGCGCTTTATATGACGTGGTGGGCTCTTCATCATGCCTCCGCTTTGAACTGGCGCGTGCTACAGGTATCGCTGGTGAGGATTCGTCAGCGGGAAGGATTCTGTAGCTGCACGGTCAACGGGTTCGTCTGTGATATCGATGATGGGGTGCTGTACCGTCGTCATTCACGGTTCTGTGGAAGAAGAAAACAAAATATAAGGAGCAGCACTCAAAATTTAATATTTTGTAAATGGCCCACTTAGAGTGTGACGTGTTAGAAATGGATTCTGTAGAAAAATTCAGGTTCACGAGCCCATCCACATGTATTATATCTGGACCTACAGGATGTGGTAAAACTGTGTTTATGCTTAAAATCATTAAAGAAAAGGGAGATGTTCTCAAAATTTGTGCATAAAGTTATATGGTGCTATTCGACGTATCAATCAGTGTTCAACGAGTACCAAGATGAAATTTGTTCCACAAGGGGTCTATGACGTTAATTCGTTAAAGGGAAATGAACATACAGTCATTGTAATTGACGATCTCATGTTGGAGATGGATAAAACGTTTGCCGAGACATTTACAGTGTTCTCCCACCATCTTAACATAAGCGTGTTCTTCATCAACAGAATCTATTTTTCAAAAATAGATATATGTGCGATGTGTCGCTAAATACACAATATCTAGTCTTATTCGCGCAACTTAGAGATGTGTCACAAATTGGGGTATTAGCCAATCAAATGTTCCCGAATCAGCGTAAGGAGTTTTTGGAGGTTTATAAAGAGGCCACAAACCAGCGTTATGGATATTTGCTTTGTGACCTTCACCCGCGAAACACGTTTAGGGTGCTTCTAAGAACGAATATATTCCCAAGCGAACCTGAAACGGTGTATATTCCAGAATGACAAATAGGCTAAAGAAATACCGTGAATTAAGAAAAATCTATTAACGATTGACCCGGGCACTGCAACAGATGTTTGTTAAAAATATCGACTCTGACTTTTTAAAATGCATCTGTGAAATCTGTCTTAATATTATAAAATGTAATGTGCCAGTGAAACCCTCTCAGAAGGCTCGCTTACGTCGTTACAAGAACATAATACGAGCGCTCGCTCATAAAAGTCAAACTGTGGGTAAGAAAAAGCGCATTATTGTACAAAGAGGAGGATCATTCCTACCCATCTTATTTTCAATTTTGGGTCCTTTACTGATAGATAGATAGATAGATAGAATAACCTTTATTAATAATAATAAAATAAATACATTTATTCAATTTACAATGACATGAATAATTGTGAAGCTTGACTATTTATTTTATTTAATTTGGCCCTCAAGCTTTAGGCCTTACTGGGCTCTTATTAAAAATAAGCAGCTAGTTGTTATTAATTAATAATAATAAATAAATAAATAAGTAAATAAGTATTATTAATAGTTAAAACATGTATTACAATATTAAACAATATTAATGGACAATATTAAACAATATTAATGAATATTAATCCTAGATTTTTGTTAGTATGCCATTATTAATCGGGATTTCAACTTGGTTTTAAACAAATTTACATTCACAATATTTTTATATTGGCATGCAAGTCATTCCATAGTTTCAATCCAATGAAAATGGGTAGTTTTTGAGATGAAGACAATCTAAATTGAGGTATAACAAGCTTTGATCTATTTCTGGTCTTATACGAGTGGATTTCTTGATGAGTTACAAAATATCTATTTACCCATTGCAAATTTATGATTTTGTTCTTACACTTGTAAGTAAAAATAAAATGTGCCAGTTTGGATATATCGTGGAGCTTTAGTAGGTTTAGCTTTTTAAATAATGCACTAGAGTGATCAAGGAAATCAGCATCAGATAATAACCTTATTGCTTGTGTTTGGATGACAAAGATACCATTTAATGCGTTGTAAGCGGAGTTTCCCCAAACAAGGGTGGTTGTGATTCCGCACAAGTGTATACTTCATTGTAAAGTTCAAAGATTCCAGACACGGTTCTAGAACCCCGTAAAAGTAGCCTTAAAAGAATGGAAAGCGAGTTGCTAGCCCTATTAAACAGTGAAAAGTCACCTGATGAGAAAAGGATCTTGTACCAAGAGGCTTTGTAGAAATTTCTTCATGAGTACGAGGATTATAAGAATCCTACAGAGCTCCCCGTGGTTATTAGGCACAGCGCGAGTAGTGCTGAGCATGGCGACACAGGACCTGGCCCCGACGTTAGAGATGACCAACCAAAGAACAACGGAACACAACACATCGAGCATGTATTAAAAAACAGCCTCCCACATGCATTGAGGAATAAAGGTTTAAGTCTTTATAATCTATTGAATGAGGACCCCGCCATACAATGGACCGATACAGGCGAGGTCATTGTTGAAGGAACAAGGGTACAAGGATCCAATATCGTTGATATTGTTCATGATCTGGTGAGAAAGTGGGACAGAGCCTCGCCAACAGGATGGAAGCATATTAAAGCAGGACTACAACAAATAAATGTCCCCAAAACATTGATAGGTAATCTGAATAGGTTAAAAGACTTGGATCATGTCTCGCATGTGTCACAACTGAGTACGCCATCGCCCCCAACAGCAGCGTCTCTGAAGAGGAGAAAGAAGAGAACAAACGTCCAGGCTTATCCACGTGTCTCTAAAATACGCAAATGGCTAACATATTAAGTAAACGTTATTATGACATTTCTAACCCCGCCTCCTATGGTGGCGTTAATAGACTGTACAGAGGTGTTTACGGTTTAAGGAAAAAAGATGTTGAGAGATTTTTGCGGGAACAGAATGCTTATCCACTTCAGAAACCGGTGAGAAAAAGGTTTAAAACGGCCAAGACAACAGCTGCTTCGATTAACTCTATTTGGCAGGCGGATTTAACAGACATGCAAAGATATTCAGTGTATAACGATGATTACCGCTACATTCTATTCATAATAGATGTATTCTCTAGATATCTGTGGCTAATTCCCCTGAAAAATAAATCGCCTGAAACAGTTGCTAAAGCGACCAAAACGTTGATGTTAAAAGAAGAAAGGGTTCCTGGCTATTTTTTTACGGATATGGGGAAAGAATTTATAGGTCGCGCTTTTCAGAACATGCTGACAGAGTTTAATATCAGTTACTACACTAGCAGTTCTATACATAAGGCCTCTTTAGCTGAAAAAGTTCAACGTACCATAAAGGAGCGCATGCATCGCTATTTTACACATAAAAACACCTACAGATATATAAACATTCTCGGTTCATTGGCTTCATCATACAACCGTTCACACCATCGTACGATTGGCACGACGCCTAACGAAGTTTTAGAAAGAGGTGCGCTGCCAGAGGTGAGAAGAGATGGAACACCACCACCACCACACTCTACACATTTCAAAATCAATGATTATGTAAGGCTATCACGTTCGGGAAATAAATTCGCGAAGAAATTTGAGCAAGGATGGACAGACACGTGAGATTTTTAAAGTTCGTGCTATGAGACCTAAAGGTGAGATAATGATGTATTACGTCGAAGATTTGAATGGGGAAGAGATCGCTGGAGGCTTTTTCCGCGAGGAGTTGCAGAAAGTGACATTTAATTTAGGAAAAAGTGTGCTTAAAATTTAAAACATTTTAGGCAGCAAAGGTTCAGGAAAGAGAAAAATGTACCTGGTGAAATGGCTGTGTTACCCAGAAAGCTTCAACACCTATATAAAAGCTGCTGCAATGATGAAGCTTAATTAGATGCAACATGGCGCCTAGCCACTTCTATGTCACACTCCCGTCCTCTTCTTCTGTCTGTACATCCTAACAACACCCTCGCCAACTTTGTGACAGAACTCCACGGACCCATTGAATTGGAGCGTGATTTGTATGAGGTGGGGTTATGTGAACTCCAGTTAGCCATCAAATTTTTAACTCTTGAAAATTAGCAAATCATATTTCTGATCATTAGAAGATTCGATGAGTGCGAAAAATTAGGCATAACCTTAGACAACACTATGCGTTCAGTCCTGTTCGGTGAGGAATGGTACTATAGCAAAAATGTATCGCTAGGAATCAGGCATTATGATACAGTCATGGACATTGTGACGGGGTTAAACAAGAGTCTTGAAAGGTCGTACCTGACATACGATTTACTTTTTGAAGTCGTAAACATAAACACGCCTGCATGCACATTGAAGTTAAAGTCAACGCTTGGTAGAAATATTAAAGATAAAGAGCTGTTCACAATTGTGGCTGAGGGCCGATATAGCGCAGCTCTCCAAAGAGATGCCTTTCACGAGGCACAGCATGACTTGTCCAGCTTAATGTATAAATTGAAGATGGAGAAATTAGGTGAAAGGTCTCCGCCCCCAGAAATGTTCTATATTTACAGCAATATCGTAGAGCACCAATTTGTTGGGGACACCCAGGCGCGCCTGCTGCGCATTGCACACATCCCCAACCATAGAGGGAAAAGTTTGAGCATTACATATGACAAGCTCCATTATGCGAATGTTGCGACTAATCTATTAACCAACATCTCGATATATGTATATAAGAACGATTGAGGGAAAACATTTCCCATTCGGTGATGGGAGCTTAACAGTGAAACTACACTTTCGCCGTTTATAATGATTCGAAGACCATTCACAGTCTACCGAGGAGTGAGATACCAGCGTGGGAGTGGACTTGGATCCATTTTTTCATCCATACTACGCACCGCTGTCCCACTGTTGAAGAGGGGTGCCAGGTACCTAGGGCGGAAGGCGTTACAAACAGGTTTTAACGCGGCAGAAGACATAATGGGCGGAACTAATCCTAAAGAAACTCTAAAAAACATTTAAAACGTACAATGGACGAAATCATCAAAGATGCAAAGAGAAAAATACGTGGCGGCGGAAAGAAGAGATCTGCCAGGAAGAAGGGGTTGCCATCACGTGGCGCTAAACGTAAAAGGAAATCAAAAAAGAAGTGCTCTAAGCTTATGAAACCTATGGCTGATCATTTTTTAACTGATATAAGCTGAGGACACTACCTACTCTCACGAATCATAGGCTGACTAATACTTGTCGAGGGAGGTGGCACTATTTCTGGCTCGTCATGGCGCGTTTCATCCATTCGTGTAGTTCACAATGCTGTAAATCGGAACTGTCCCTCTTTGATATGCCCCCACTCAGATCTCTATTGAGCATAGCTACTTTATTTCAATTAACCCATTAAACACAATTAGTTCGCCCAGTGCCCCTATAGAATTCATGATACCCAGCTCAGGCCCTTACTTTTTTGACCCAAGCTGCATGTACATGTACGCTAAACTGCGTATAGCCCATTCTGATGGAACGGACTGCGACATATTCAGCCAGTGTGAAGTGTATTTAAACCAAGTTAACATCTCGGCATGAACGGGGTACTACCACCTACGAGCCTATCTGGAAAATGTCCTCAACTTTTCAAAAGAAACGAAGGACACCTTTTTAACCGCCGAGGGATATTACCATACTAAAGATGAAAATGGTATAAAGGATAAATTTAAAAATTCTAAAAAAAAGATATATGAATGTTTTGGACGTCTTCATACAGATTTCACATTCCAGGAGAAACTGCTTATGAACGGGGTGGATATGAAGTTGAAGCTTACCCGCACGATTCCTGAGATCTGCATAAATCTGGGGTCTGATCAAGAAGAGGGCCGAAACCCGTTGTAATTCACATCATGGAGACGTATTTGCGTATATTCCGAGTGAAATTAAGTTCCCCGAAACAAATAGAAATTGAGAAAGACTTAATACATGCCACAGTAAAATACCCAATTAACAGGGTACAGATCAAACTATACACGGTCCCCGCCAGGTTGGCCTCGAAGCAACTAGAAAACGTGGCCCTTGGAGTCCTACCTAAAAGGATATTAAATGGAATGCAGGACCACGCCTCGACGAATGGAAAATATAAAAAGAGTGCCTTTAAATTCGAGAATTTCGGCCTTAAAAATATTACTCTATACGTAAGTGGCATCGCTTTGGGAGGGACCATGATTACGGACTACTCATCAGACGCTGTGTTCCCGCTCTGCGCGGAGCATATAGTAGTCTGGCTCATAATACAGGCGCCTGTGACGAACTTGGGTTTGGTGTAACGCAGAAGGAATTTGTCGAAGAATCTAACATTTAGTCATTTGACATTATGCCTGACTTGCCTGCTGGCGCAAATACGTACTTAAGTCCACAGCAGAGTGGGAATATCTCAGTCAGGTTGGAATTTGCCAAGCCTATAGACGCGCCTATAAGTGTACTCGTGTACCTCGAATCACAGGCACTAATAGAAGTTGATCGTTTCAGGAACGTGGTCAGACTTTTAGAATGGACGCGAATACACTCCAGAGAGTAATGAAAAGTGACCGTTTCACACGCTCAAAATTTATCGGTGTTTGCGAAGAATGAAATATTGAAGCTGCCAAGTACGAGAAACTGGCACGGGATTATCGTTAACACCGACATTGTGGGGGGTGAGGGGATTCATTGGTTTGCAATCTATTTTAAAAATAGGGAAAGAATGTACTATTTTGATTCACTCGGATTTCAGCCCTGGAATGATTCGGTGATTGTGCAGTTCATCGCGCAATTACATGTACCTGAGATTGTTTGGAACCCATATCGTTTTCAAGGATATTATAGTGAAACGTGCGGCATGTATTGCATTTCATTTCTCCTGCACATGTCACGTGGGAAGGGATTTATAATTTTTTTAAAATTATTCGATTTGTGCGACACAGAGATGAACGATAAAAGTGTATGCAGACAGATAAGAAATAGGTTCCCATATGTTAGCACCAGCTGTAATGTGTAAAGGTGTATATCTATATTGTGTAAAGTTGTATATACATTTGTAACTGTAAAATGTAGCCATTAAGACTTATTTAACGGACACTGGTTCCGCTTTGTACATGTTTTCTGCCATTTAATAAATGAAAATACAATGTGTTTTGTTCTTAACGTCAAAAGTACTCACATTAGTTCCTGGATGACCTGACACTCGCTGGACCGAATGTGAGCCAATACCTCGACTTCTGTATTCACATCACTGGGTTGGCTGTGCGGAGAAACATCCTTATCATTTATTCCCCTTTCATCAAAAGTAGCTATAACACGATCAAGTTCCGCATCGGTCCTATAAGGTTAAGTAAAAATAAAGAGCTGCAATAAGAGAAAACGCAACGAATTTAAATGCAGATCATTTTTAAAAGTTTTGGTAATTTAAAAATCCTACTGCGGTGCTGAATTATCGAGAAAAATATTATTAAAGCTCCATCATATATATATATATGTTAGTCCCTCTGTTTATGGCCTGGGTAGGTTCGAAGTCGACGGGGGTTCTAGTTAGGTGGCAGCAACGGATGTGTTACTTGCAGTAGTTTTCTTTTATATTACTCTCCGAGTTCTTCTATAGTGGCTCGGAGGATTCAGGGAGGCTTACTAAATTCTCTGAAGATTCCCGGATTCTTCTTATAACGTATCGGGGAAGTTCAATGACTAAGTTCTCTGAAGAGAGCAAGACTCGAAGGAGAAGATAAAGACTATTTCTTACTGTAATTTACTGCTAAAATGTACAGGTAGTGCTCAGCCTCTGAATTAACTTCTGAATGAACATGGAAGAATTTACTGGGGTTTATATACCCCGATTCTACTAACATCATCATTATTAAATGTTGCAGAGGCTGCATTATTTTTGCACAATGTTTGAAAATAGAGTAAATTTTTTTATGATAATAGGTAAACAGATAAACAGGATATAGGAAGAGGAAGTCATATTTTTAGCTTAAACCGCATGTTTTTAGATCTGCTGTTTTTCCTGATCCGCCGAGTTAATTAGAACGGAAATTGAATCATGCATTCTTATATTAAGATATGCATATGGGCAAAAATTAAAAGTTTAACGCAAGACATGACTTCATCTTTTATAACGAAGAGAGGATGCATTTAATCTAAAAGATGATTAAGAATTTTGAAATAAGTCACCAATTATTTGGCAAACAGGAAGCAACTCCAAAATTTATTCCAACGAACAAAAAAATAAAAATAAAAAATAATAATATCGCTGAGTGTATATTCCTACATGGCGACGCAATGTCGTATCGGACATTTAGTACAATCTAAGTACATCACTAAGTACGGTGTAATTTTGGTTTATTACAATTATAATTACCAATCGAATTCACATTCACTTATTATCGTTAATTACAATTCCATTAAAGTACATTAATTACATTATAAATTATTATCATTAATTACAGTGTGTATATATATATATATATATATATATATATGCATATAACTGCAATGACCGCGCAGTATATAAATGAATAGAAACGACATAAGTGTTAAGGAACGTTTCTGCTGCACACGAGGAGGAGAGATAACAAATAATGAAAAATGAGGCGAACCGCCCAGGAATCGAACCCAGGGCCTTCCAATTGCCGGTTGGATGCTCTACCATTATGCTACGGACCTCACTCAATCACAAATCGAAATTCTCCCACATAGGGCAGAAACCAATGCCCTGAGAGGGCACCCTCGCAAATCGTGAATATGCGCATATAACTGCAATGACCGCGCAGTATATAAATGAATAGAAACGACATAAGTGTTAAGGAACGTTTCTGCACACGAGGAGGAGAGATAACAAATAATGAAAAATGAGGCGAACCGCCCAGGAATCGAACCCAGGGCCTTCCAATTGCCGGTTGGATGCTCTACCATTATGCTACGGACCTCACTCAATCACAAATCGAAATTCTCCCACATAGGGCAGAAACCAATGCCCTGAGAGGGCACCCTCGCAAATCGTGAATATGCGCATATAACTGCAATGACCGCGCAGTATATAAATGAATAGAAACGACATAAGTGTTAAGGAAAGTTTCTGCACACGAGGAGGAGAGATAACAAATAATGAAAAATGAGGCGAACCGCCCAGGAATCGAACCCAGGGCCTTCCAATTGCCGGTTGGATGCTCTACCATTATGCTACGGACCTCACTCAATCACAAATCGAAATTCTCCCACATAGGGCAGAAACCAATGCCCTGAGAGGGCACCCTCGCAAATCGTGAATATGCGCATATAACTGCAATGACCGCGCCCTCTCAGGGCATTGGTTTCTGCCCTATGTGGGAGAATTTCGATTTGTGATTGAGTGAGGTCCGTAGCATAATGGTAGAGCATCCAACCGGCAATTGGAAGGCCCTGGGTTCGATTCCTGGGCGGTTCGCCTCATTTTTCATTATTTGTTATCTCTCCTCCTCGTGTGCAGAAACGTTCCTTAACACTTATGTCGTTTCTATTCATTTATATACTGCGCGGTCATTGCAGTTATATGCGCATATTCACGATTTGCGAGGGTGCCCTCTCAGGGCATTGGTTTCTGCCCTATGTGGGAGAATTTCGATTTGTGATTGAGTGAGGACCGTAGCATAATGGTAGAGCATCCAACCGGCAATTGGAAGGCCCTGGGTTCGATTCCTGGGCGGTTCGCCTCATTTTTCATTATTTGTTATCTCTCCTCCTCGTGTGCAGAAACGTTCCTTAACACTTATGTCGTTTCTATTCATATATATATATATATATGAATAGAAACGACATAAGTGTTAAGGAACGTTTCTGCACACGAGGAGGAGAGATAACGAATAATGAAAAATGAGGCGAACCGCCCAGGAATCGAACCCAGGGCCTTCCAATTGCCGGTCGGACGCTCTACCATTATGCTACGGACCTCACTCAATCACAAATCGAAATTCTCCCACATAGGGCAGAAACCAATGCCCTGAGAGGGCACCCTCGCAAATCGTGAATATGCGCATATAACTGCAATGACCGCGCAGTATATAAATGAATAGAAACGACATAAGTGTTAAGGAACGTTTCTGCACACGAGGAGGAGAGATAACGAATAATGAAAAATGAGGCGAACCGCCCAGGAATCGAACCCAGGGCCTTCCAATTGCCGGTCGGACGCTCTACCATTATGCTACGGACCTCACTCAATCACAAATCGAAATTCTCCCACATAGGGCAGAAACCAATGCCCTGAGAGGGCACCCTCGCAAATCGTGAATATGCGCATATAACTGCAATGACCGCGCAGTATATAAATGAATAGAAACGACATAAGTGTTAAGGAACGTTTCTGCACACGAGGAGGAGAGATAACGAATAATGAAAAATGAGGCGAACCGCCAGGAATCGAACCCAGGGCCTTCCAATTGCCGGTCGGAAGCTCTACCATTATGCTACGGACCTCACTCAATCACAAATCGAAATTCTCCCACATAGGGCAGAAACCAATGCCCTGAGAGGGCACCCTCGCAAATCGTGAATATGCGCATATAACTGCAATGACCGCGCAGTATATAAATGAATAGAAACGACATAAGTGTTAAGGAACGTTTCTGCACACGAGGAGGAGAGATAACGAATAATGAAAAATGAGGCGAACCGCCCAGGAATCGAACCCAGGGCCTTCCAATTGCCGGTCGGACGCTCTACCATTATGCTACGGACCTCACTCAATCACAAATCGAAATTCTCCCACATAGGGCAGAAACCAATGCCCTGAGAGGGCACCCTCGCAAATCGTGAATATGCGCATATAACTGCAATGACCGCGCAGTATATAAATGAATAGAAACGACATAAGTGTTAAGGAACGTTCGATTCCTGGGCGGTTCGCCTCATTTTTCATTATTCGTTATCTCTCCTCCTCGTGTGCAGAAACGTTCCTTAACACTTATGTCGTTTCTATTCATTTATATACTGCGCGGTCATTGCAGTTATATGCGCATATTCACGATTTGCGAGGGTGCCCTCTCAGGGCATTGGTTTCTGCCCTATGTGGGAGAATTTCGATTTGTGATTGAGTGAGGTCCGTAGCATAATGGTAGAGCGTCCGACCGGCAATTGGAAGGCCCTGGGTTCGATTCCTGGGCGGTTCGCCTCATTTTTCATTATTCGTTATCTCTCCTCCTCGTGTGCAGAAACGTTCCTTAACACTTATGTCGTTTCTATTCATTTATATACTGCGCGGTCATTGCAGTTATATGCGCATATTCACGATTTGCGAGGGTGCCCTCTCAGGGCATTGGTTTCTGCCCTATGTGGGAGAATTTCGATTTGTGATTGAGTGAGGTCCGTAGCATAATGGTAGAGCGTCCGACCGGCAATTGGAAGGCCCTGGGTTCGATTCCTGGGCGGTTCGCCTCATTTTTCATTATTCGTTATCTCTCCTCCTCGTGTGCAGAAACGTTCCTTAACACTTATGTCGTTTCTATTCATTTATATACTGCGCGGTCATTGCAGTTATATGCATATATATATATATATAACATAACACACGTGATAATGTTTATAAATTTGCATTAGAGCGAGATGAGGTTTATTTTTATTTCAGAAGTGCCTGCTTCCGCGGTGGTTAGCAGAATTCGAACACTCGCATAAATATTTATGAGATTGCGAGAAATTAATTAATTTTAAGAAAAGAAGATAAAAAGAATACATGTGGACGTATGTACATGTGCGTATGAATTGAACAACAGATAACTCGCGCTATGCGAGTTTGGTCCCTATGTAAAAATTAATAATTGAATATAAAGATCATACAGGAATTATTCATTTTTACAGGGCTCTCCCCTCTAGAATGATATTACTACGATAATATAACATCCTAACTAATACTAACTAGGTGATAACCATTGGTTTTATAATATAGATTTATATACACAACATTAGTCGGGGTGGCTAAGTCTATTTCACGTGGTCTGGGTACGCACTCTTGAGCGTGCATAAATAGTTTCACGTGGTTCGGTGTTTCTTGTTTTCCTTTGTTCCAAGAACCATCTTTTTATCACAAATATACTGAGGATAATAGCACATACAATGATGATACTAACGGCAGATGTTGAAAAAATTGTTACAGGTTGTAGTATTTGCAAGAGGTTATTTTGGTTATCATCCGAAATTTTAAACCGACTTAATTGATCATTCCATTCAGGGGCATATAGCTCAGGTAGGATGGTTACAGGTTTCATGGAGAGATTTAAGATCTCTATGACGGGTTTAAATTTAATTTGCGACGGGAATGGGTATGAGTTATTAATAGTAACCTTGTACGGGTTGTATATTTGGAAGGTTTCTGAACGCAAGGACGGTTTTAGAGGAATTAAATTTTGTAAATGAACATACCGGGGCATGCCGGTCACGAATTAAGTCGATAAAGCAAGACCTAGTAGTTGGAAGAATGACTGGTTTGAGTGGAGGGCAAACAAGTTGTTTATTTGTTTGCGGGAATCGGCAATGCCGGACGTCGCTATCTGACATCAGAGAATAGGCTGACAGATCTTTGGTGAGGAAAATGTAAGGTGGTACGGTGGGTAAATACAATCGATAGACATTAGAATTGTTTTGGTAGGGTGTTGGGAAAGGGTGAAATTTATATTCGTCATAAGTGAGTACATCGAAAGATGGTACAATTATGAGGTATGTGTAGGGGCGTGGTCCATGTACAGTCAGGTGTATTCTAGAAATTGGGGGTAATTTGTATGGTTGAGTGGGAATATGGGTGATAATTTTAATTGTCTGGAGGGTGTGAATCAAGGACTGAAGTGTTTCCCATGGTATTAGGGTGGAAAGAGTGATTTTTCCATGGGCTAGCTGGGTTGCACGCAAAACCTTGGAATGAATCGTAATTATTTGTTGTAAATATTTATCGATTAAGATTACTTGTAGGTTAATTATCTCTATTAATTCTAGATATCTTTTGTGTTCTTTGTATTGAGCTAACAGGGATTCAAGGTATGTGAATCTGTCCGAAAGGGCGTGGAGGAAGCGATTGTTTTCGTGTAGTGACCTGATAGTTTGTTCTAACATGTGTCCATCATATTGCTGATTCCGCGCGAAAAGATTCAATTTGAGTTCAACTCTTTTAATATCTTCTTCGGTTGCTAATCCGAATAAATCCTTGAATATTTTTCCTCCTATATCTATTAGTCCCCTTTTATTTCTTTGATTAAATTTTTCCGAGTTATGAGTTTCCGTTTGTATCCATGGTAATGCTAATATTTCTGATAGGGTGCGTGTTGTAGTCTGAATATTTACGAATGTATTTTCTAATAGTGCGCGACTAATCTGGTCGGTTCCCGGGACATTTTTAATAGATTCCTGAACTTTATTTTCAAACGTTTTTAATTGGGTTTTTATCTGAAGGAGATTGGTTTTAATTCTAGCAGGGGGTTGCAAACTGATAAAAAGGTCTGCGTGTCCTTTCAAAAATTTACCTTCTGCAAGCTTTTCTATAACAACTCCGGTAGAAATTTTAATGCTAGGGCAACAAGAGTAAATAATTTGGAAAATTATAAGCGGGACAATTTTATTCATTTCTACGCCTCAGATTATACAGAGCTGGGGGTAGCCGTGTGGATACTTGTGTTTGTGGACGAAGGGGTCGGCCTCGTTTTGGTGGCAATGGGGGTCGACCGTTAAGCTCGGACTCTGAGCGGGTTCGTTTCTTATGTGAAGGTTCTAGTTCATGTGGTTGATGCATTTGCGGGCGGTATGTAGGGTCCGTACGTCGATCATCAATCGGTGAGGGTGATGACCGAGGAGATGGTGGAGTTGGAGGAGATGGTGGAGCTCCACTGAGTGATCCTCTCGAAGGAGTTTCTCCAGGGTCTGGGTCCGATGGGACTCTTGGTTCTGGGACCGCCTCCTGTTCAGAGATTGGCTCGAGTACTGGTGGTATTACGAGGTACCAATCTTCGTCATGGGTAGTGGTTCCCGCGGTGACCACTTCAGTTTTTTGATCCATGCTCGATTTGTTAATCCCTTGACTTTTCGAAGGATAGGTGGCTCGAACGCCTGGCACCTGTTTTTTGGAAAGGTGTTGTTCGGCAGCTATCTTCAAATTGTCAGCCTGAATGATCTTTAGTTTGGAATGATCCCGGAGGTCGAGGATTCCATAACGATTTTTTCCGAGGTTTTTCATAATCCTATATGGGCCATCCCATTTTGGGCATAATTTGCGATGAGCACCTGGCGGTTTCACGCTCTTCAGATAACATCGCATACCGACGATTATAGTCCGTTGACGGGGATGACGCCTATGTCGCTCTTGCTCCATCTGTTGGTTTCGTTGGTCTAGGGCATAGCGGATTATGTCAAAAATCTTGAAAGATCGTTCAGCTAGTTGCTGATTGGCTTCTGCCATCTCGGAAGATGTTAGAACTGCCGGGTCGATTTGGTCGGGCAAATCAAAAGGTAGACGCTTGTCGTAGTGATAGAGGACGAAATGAGGGGTGTCCCCGATGGACACATTATAGCCATTGTTGATGGCTGTTTGTACCATGGGAAGGGAATCATCCCATGTACGGGAGGATGCATCGACAACGTGGCGAAGGGCTTCTAAGATTTTTCGATTGTGCCTTTCCACTAAGCCATTTGCCTGCGGATGGTATGCCACAATGTGTGTTTTTAATTTTACACATGTTACAGAGTGATTCGAACAGTTTGGACGTGAAACTATCCGAAATTAGGATAGAAGGAGTAGTATGATTCTGGATGACGCGTTCCACTAGGGCTCTGGCCACAGTTTCCGAGGTCTGATCTGGAATGGTAGCTACTTTGCTGTAACGCGAGAAGTGGTCCGTAAACACAATGCTGTACTGGTTTCCCTTTGATGTGTTTGGGAATGGTCCCAGTATATCTATTCCAGTTCTTTGCCAGGGCCTTTGGCATACTGGATATTTATGCATAGGAGCTGTGGATGGTACGTTGCCTTTGTGTTTTAAACACGACGGACATTCAGCGATGTATTCATGTACCTTTCTGTTCATTTCGGGAAAATGGTATCGCTCCAAAAGACTCTTGATGGTGCGATCCGGCCCCATGTGGCCATACAAAGGTGAGTCGTGACAAAGTCCAATGGCTATATCAACGAGATCCTTCGGTATCTCCACGAGGTCGTTCGCATCTTCGTTCCTGAAATGTACGAGCCCATCTTTGAGGTTGTACTGTTCTTTTACCTTCGATGGTTCCTTTTGTTCCAGGCGCGCCGGAAGGTTTTGGGTGTGTTGGTCCTGTTGTTGGGAGTATTGCAGACACTCGTAGTCGAACACAGGAAGAATTCCTATTTTATTCACTTGGGCGTCGGGCTTGAGTCTCGACAATCCGTCTGGAATAACTTGAAGTTTTCCCAGTTTGTATACGATTTTTGCCGCAAAGTCCTGAATCAACAGAGCCCATCTACTAAACCGTCCTTCAAGTAGCTTGTCCTTGAAGAGGTACGTGAGTGGCTTATGGTCAGTCTTGATGGTTACATTGTAGCCATAGACGATATTTCGGAATTTTTTCAAAGCCCAATATACCGCTAGGGCCTCTCTGTCCGTAGTGGAATAATTCCGTTGCGGTGCAGAGAGAAGTTGACTGGCATAAGTAATGGATAATTCCACACCATCTACGTCCTGTAATAGGACGGCTCCTAGTCCATAGGAGAAAGCATCTGTGGCTATGACAAAGGGTCTTGTGTAATCAGGATATTGTAGGATGGGATGACAGGTTAGTTTACCAATTAAAGTTTCAAAGGCATGTTGGTGATTAGATTCCCAGTTAAATTTAGCATTTTTCTGGAACAAATTAGTAATGGGTTTAGCAATATTTGAAAATTGGGTGATAAAATTCCGACAGAATCCAACAAAACCAATAAATGCACGGGCGTCGTCGATGGTTTTGGGTACAGGATACCTTTCCAGTGCTTCGAGTTTGGCTGGATCAGGTTTAATTCCTGTGGATGATAGTAGAAATCCTAGGTATACCAGGGACTCTTGTAAAAAAGTTGCACTTTGCAAGTTTCAGTTTAAGGTGTGCTTTTCTCAAGCGTGATAGCACATTCTGAAGACGTTGAAAGTGTGTTTTTATGTCCGAACTGTAAACGATAATATCGTCAAGATAAACGAGAGCTTCAACACCTAATAGGTCGGAAAGAACTATATTCTTCAACCTAGAGAAATTAGCAGGCCCATTTCGGACTCCGAAAGGTAAAACCTGGAATTCGTGATGGCCTCGGTTAGTGGAGAAAGCAGTCAATGCCCGAGATTCGGGACTGACTTCCATTTGCCAATAACCAGATGCTAAATCGAGGAATGAAAAAAAGTTCGCTTTCCCTACGTTCAGAATTGTTTCCTGCATGTTTGGAATCGGGAAACGGTCTTGGATGGTAATGTGGTTCAGGCGTCTAAAATCTATACAAGGGCGAGATGTTCCGTCCTTTCTGGAGACGAGTATCATAGGAGCGGACCAGGGACTAGCTGAAGGCTGAATTACATCCTGCTCCAACATGCCCGTGATGTGTTCCTCAATAGTGACTAATTGGGAATGTGGAACCCGATAGGGAGGAATGAAAATGGGTTTGGAATGGGGTTCCAGCTTGATGTCGAAAGGGACCAAATTAGTTCGGCCCAGAGGATCTCCTTTTAGGGCAATCACATCTCTATTTCTTATCAGGAAATCGAGAAGTGATTCCATTAGTTTGAGATCCTGTAAGGCTGGTGACTCCTGAAGGGAGTGCTCCAGGCATTTCTTATATTCTTCTTTCAATACTGAAGGGTTTAACTCTAAGGAACTGGAAACACGATTTATCGTACTGGTGGGGAAATCTGAATCTATTTCTACTGTGGAAACAGTTCCTATTTTCTGATTTGAAGTTAATTCGATAGGGCTTTTTCCTTTGTTTAAACAAACAACAGGGATAGCTGAATTCTGACTCTGACTAAGGACTTGGGCAATAAGAACATCTCTTTTGAAATTACTTTTCTCTGTAGAGTACGCTCTGACTCTAATAATTTTCCTTGACTGTCGACTACTTTTGCTAGGAAACAGATCTTCTCATAAGGTGCTACTGTTATATGCTCAGTAGGGCATATGAAAAATTGAGAATCTGACTCTGGTTCGGCGACTAGAATTTGGCTTATGGGCTGAACTGAAACTGGCTGAACTGAAACTGGCTGACTGGAAATTGACTGACTGGAAACTGACTGACTGGAAACTGACTGACTGGAAACTGACTGTGTTGATCCAACTGGATTCAACAACTGGAACTGATTACTCTTGGGGCTGATTTCTGGAGCGGTTGTCCCTCTGGATGCAACCAACTGACTTGAACTGCTATCAAGTGGAGGGGGTTTCCTATTGCTTTCGGAAACCTGAACTGAACTAATTCTATTAGCATTAAGCTGTCTGTTATTCTCATGGAGATGGTGTGTCCTATTTCGACACTTTACTAACTTTCCAGCTGAGTAAATCTCCCATTGATTCCGGTTAGAAAAATCCATACCTAGTAGGATATCTGTCTGAAAGATGGCGACTGTGTCCACTATACAACATTTCACGGGGTATACCGTGTTTCCAACTTCTAAATATAATTCAATTTCTCCGTATGTAGGTATGGGTGTGCCCGTAACTCCTCTGAGTTGACAGGAGGGTGCCTTAATTTTATATTTGTAATCTGTACTTTCTAGTAATTCATCTACACATTGTTTCTTAATTAACGTCGCGTGTGCTCCTGTATCTAGGAGAGCGGTTATATCTTGGTTATCTCTGTTACAATTTATTATTAAATCTAGGAGGTCTGCACCTATTATTCTGATGGGGAGTTGTGTGTGTATTTAGGTACACTACTGTACTTTAGGAGGGAGGAGGTTGAACTGCCGCCTCCAAAGTAGGGCCTAAAAAAGGGCTTGAATTGCCTTCTATGGGAGGACCTGGGTCATATTCTATGGGATCACCACACGCTGGAGGGTTTTCTTGAAAACTGTACTCTGGGGAAAATGATTCCTCCGCGGGTACTTCTACGTACCGAACTATCCGACCTTGTTGATTGTACTGGGGCTTGTACATGGGGTAATAATGTGATTGACCCTGTGGTCGTAATCTATTTGGTTGGTGGTTCGACTGAGGCTGGGAATGGACTGGTTTCTGGGAATTGGAGAACTTTTGGGAACGTTGGGGGTTCGATTTCTGAAAGTGGGGCCTATACCCTGCAGGGGCTTTATCGGCACATTTTTGGCGATCGCCACGGCGATGATGGTACCATGTTCGTGACAGTGGGAGCAATAAGAGGGATAAGTGCACTGACTTATCATGTGCCCAAAGCTATCGCAGTTAAAACACCGTGGAGGAGGGCGTGTATTCTGGGTTTGGGGGGCTTGTTTCTGGGGTGATGTTCCCTGCATTGGCCTCGATTTATAGGGTTGTTGTTGTTGGTGTTGTGGTTGCTGCTGCTGAATGTAATGTATGGGGGTTTCTCTACCCTTTCGGTAGTTCTGGTTTGCTAAATCTGGGTAATGTTCCCGTGTTTTGTTTATGGCTGCACTTACTGGTTTGTCAACATTTAGAAACTCTTGAAACTTTTTTTTAGGTGCTCCGGGTAGGTTTTGGTAAATGGTCGTTGCTTCTATGAGGTTTCTTTGTTTTGCAGTGAAAGTAATGCCACACGCATTTTATACAAGGGCGTTTAAAAGGGGTTTTATTAAGGTAACCAGAGTCCCGATTTTGGGCGGGATAATTTCGAATTTATGACATGTGTCCCTCTTTTCAAAATGTCTCGAAAATGTCCCGCATTTGGAGCAAATTTTCATAAATGTCCCGCTTTATTAAATTACTGTTACATTAGACATTAGATGTCCTTTATGAATTAATAGAATTATGCCACATTCCGAATTCCAAATCTAAATACTAACTTGCAAACTGAACTGGTACGATACATGTCGCCGTGCGGCAGTGCCGTGATTCCCTACTAGCGTTTCAGTGTTTCATTAGCGGCCTCTGTGTAAAGTTGTGTTGTAGTGTAACGCTTTTATGTTTTATGCTTAATTAATAACCTTAATTAATTTTTATCCCTGCATCCTTTTTTTTCTTTTGCAGCTAGGTTAAACTTTTTCGTTTGAAGGATAAGAAAAGTTATTAATTGTATCGTACGTAAGGTCGTAGGCCTAGTTTGACAACACAAAATGTCTAAAACTAAAAGGAAGTGTAAAACGTACATTTAATGTACATCTGCAGTCTAAATATCCATTTATTACAAAAACAACAACAGAAAGTGATGTACGGTGTGAGAAATGTAGAAGTGACTTCAGCATTGGACATGGTGGGATTAATGATATTACTAAGCATCTTAGCTCAAAAAGACACAAATCGGTTGATATCGGTGCTTCATCTAGTAAGATAGTGAGTGATTATTTTAAAAGTGTGACGCCTAGTAATAAGGATTTAGAAGTAGCTGCTGCTGAGGGTTTGTGGGCTTACCATACAGTCAGGGAAAATCAAAGCTTCAGATCTACTGACTGTCCAACAAAAATTTTGAAAACATGCTTTGAACCAAAATTTTCATGTGCCAGAACAAAGTGCGAAGCGATTGTTTTAAATGTATTTGCACCATATGCTGAAACAGAATTAAAAAACAATTAAAGGATGCTCATTGCATAACATTGCTAACTGATGCAAGCAACCATGGAAACATCAAGCTGTTTCCTGTTTTAATTCGCTTCTTTCAGCCATATCAAGGTGCTCATGTGAAGCTTATTGACTTTAAATCTCAGCCTGGAGAAACCTCAGATATTGTGGTGAAATATTTAACTGATATTATTGAAGAGCATGACCTGGGCAGAAAATTAATTGCTTTCTGTGGTGATAACACTAACTGTAATTTTGGTGGTGCTGCAAGAAAAGGAGTGAATAACATTTTCAGAAAGCTAAATGACTACATTGGTAGAGAACTAATTGGGATTGGTTGTTTTGCACATATTGTACATAATGCTGTTCAGTCTGCCAGTGACTGTCTGCCAGTAGTGACTGTCTGCCAATTGATGTGGAAACAGTGGTTGTAAAAATATATTCATATTTCTACATCTATACTGTTCGAGTAGAAGAGCTGAAAGAGTTTTGTGATTTTGTGGACATTGAATATAAACAGTTACTGGGATATAGTAAAACAAGGTGGTTGGCATTAATGCCTGCAGTTGAAAGAATACTCAAGTTGTTTCCTGGTCTAAGATCATACTTTCTGAGCCAAAGCAAGTATCCAGTGATACTGAAAAACTTTTTTGAAAACCCACAATCAGAGATCTGGCTCAACTTTGTGCACTGTCAAGCAGCCACCTTTCACCAAGTGGTTTTAAAGATTAAGGGTGAACATATACAGGGGTTGGACAAAATAATATGAACACCTTGATAAATGGCGGTTTTTATTCTTAATATGGAGTTGGTCCTCCTTTAGCGGCAATAACAGCTGCAATGCGTCGGGGAATTGATTCAAACAGCGTTTGGACAGTGGATAGAGGAATCCTGAGTCATTCTTCGACCAAAACCTGCTCCAGTTCCTCCAAAGACGCCGGCGGTGGGAATCGGCTTCTGACCTGCTGCTCCAACTGACACCAAAGATGCTCGATAATGTTAAGATCCGGGGATTGTGGAGGCCAATCCAAGCGTTCTACTTCAGTAACATGCTCTTCAAACCAGTTTTTAACGACCCCAGCGGTGTGGATTGGTGCATTATCATCCTGGAAGACGGCGCCGCCATTGGGAAACAGCGTTTGGACCATGGGATGGACCTGGTTAACCCTACCATGCAGTACTACAGCTGGGCCAAGAGTATTCCACGATATTGCTGCCCAAACCATCACAGATCCGCCTCCATGCTTAACGGTTGGGATCAGGCAGTCGGGGTCATAAGCATCTTTAGGCTGTCTCCAGATGTAAACTCGACCGGAACATGGAAATAGCGTAAAGGAGGATTCGTCGGAGTAGACTACATTCTTCCACTGGTCCATTGACCAATTCTTATGGTCATTACACCATTTTCTGCGCCGCTCAATGTTGATGTGCGAAAGGAAGGGTTTGGCAATTGCAGCCCTCCCATGGTATCCAGCTCCATGGAGCTCGCGACGTATAGTTCTGGTCGATACCGGGCTTGCAAGATGCTGGTTAAGCTCTGCAGTCACTTTTGGAGCTGTGGTCTTATGGTTCTTTGTCACAATGCGCTTTAGCACCCGGCGGACCCGATCACACAGCTTCTTCTTGCGTCCACTATTGCATTTGTCGGTGCTTGTCTTTCCATGGTTTTGGTATGCAGACATGACCATAGAGACAGTTCCTTTGGATACATTGAACATCTGAGCGGTTTTCGTCACCGATGCACCAGCCATCCGCGCTCCGACAATTTGCCCTCTTTGGAAGTCTGACAGGTCTTTCATAACTGCTAATTCATAATTCACTCAGATCTGTAAAAACAACGTGAGGGTTATAACATGACGTATACACTCTCTGTTACGCATTTAAATAGGTTTGTCAGTCATTTGACCGTTTACTTTGTGTCTGAGCAGTTCGTAAAGATAACCGGTGAAATCGGCGGGTGTTCATATTATTTTGTCTAACCCCTGTATCAGTTGTGGAAGTGATGAGTGCAATTTCTGATCTGAAGGATAATTTGCAATCAAAGAAAGATAATGTGTTTGTGCCACTCTCAGTCAGGAGTCTTGTAAACAAACTTGAACAAGATGGGTTGATTGATCCTAATGATTCCTTATCTGTAAAGAAAATATTAGTTGAGTTTTATGAGTGAATTATGACAAATGTGTTAAGTACTTAGATCAGTGGTCGGGTCACTTGCCAAAGGTTGAGTGTATGCAGTGGGCTTTATTAAAACAAGTTCCAAAGTGGTCAGTTGTTGAGAAAACAATGGATTTTGCTGCTGAAAAACAACTATTTGACCCCAAATTTGACACTGAATTATTTGATGAGTTCACGTGTTTTGCAAAGTACATTAGTGATGAGAAAGTAGCAGAGTGGAATGCATCTAAATTATCAACACACCAGCGCTGGGTGGAAATATTCACTCATTTCAAGGCCAGAGATGTCAATCATCAACGAATGTCAGCAATAGTTCAGTTCATACTCTGTCTTCCAGGAACTAATGCTTCGACTGAACGTGCTTTCTCTCAAATGAATAAGACGTGGACATCTGAGAAAGCACAACTGAAAGTCTGAACTCTAAAAGCTTTACTTTTAACTAAAATAAACTTCACTCAAACCCAGTGGTGTAGTGCTAAATAAAGAAGTGAGGCAACGCATTTTGAAAGTGTTACTCAGATGCGGGGGGGACAATGGCGAGCGCGGCGAGCCCATACAGCTGGGGGTCCGGGGGCACTGTAAGCCCCCCTGGAAATCTTTTGAAATCTGACCAATTTCAGGGATATTTTGAGGTCATATGCACTGGATATTAGGATATATTCCAAGCAATGTTCCCTCTAAGGTGTGCGCGTGTGCGCGCGCACACGCGTTGTGAAACCCGCGCACACAGCAAAATAAAATGCGCACAGGCTCAAGCGTATCATGAGTCACGACAGTAAATGAAGTAATTTAAAAAATATACCGTCACACAAGGTCTGACCATTTGCATCAACATACTCTATAGTCGCTCTTTTAAGTATGATATTAACCCCTTCCGCCCGACTTCGCCGACGTCCGCGCAATTACGCAATACAGATTTTTTTTACTCTATGTATTTGCATTTTTTTCCTTTTATACATTAACGCATTGAATATAAACCTTCTCTTTCTTATTTTTGCATAAAAACGAATAGTAATTATCTCATAATTCATAAAAAATAAAATTATTTTTTATTTTATTCCTATTTTGTGAATGGATAAAATCATGTATTAATCTTGATAGTCTATTTTAAATTTCTAAATGCTAAAAATTGTTTTGAGAAATGATAACTAAAATAGTCATTTTCAATTAATGTTATTTTTATTTTATTTCTTTGTTTTGTTGAATTTTATTTTACTATTTTTTATTTTATTCATATTTTTACAATGGATAAAATGTTTTCTTTTTTAAGAATATATAATATTGTAAACAGTTTTTTAATATTCATTTAATAGTACCGTAATGATCAAGCTATCACCTTATGGAAATAATATTTATTAAGTAGTTAATATTTATATATATTTCATTTTGAAGATAATTAATAGCGCTCAGAAAAGTTTGCACAATTTTTCACCATGAATCTAAATGTATGCACAACGAAAATTTCTTGCGCACACGGACTAAAAAAAATTAGAGGGAACATTGATTCCAAGGTTGAAGATGCAGTATTTCCAGTGTCATTAGATATACGACATCCAGTACGATCAATAAAAATAGCTAACAACTGGAATGATTAACTAAAAAAAAGTTAACAACTGGTACGCCGTGGTGACTGTTTCACCAGATCTTTATAGGCTAGCATTGCCTCAGTCGAAGCTAAAAGAAATGAAGCAGTTAATGATTCTTTCCCATATTTCTTCTAGGGGTGGGAATTAAAATTTCATGACGTTAGAGATTTGTAAGTTCGGATTTATTTGAATAGTGAGGGAACGCCGTTCCGTCTACAAAAAAAAGTAAGGGAACGCCGTTCCCACGCGTTCCCACAGCACTACACCACTGATCAAACCTGTATGGAGTTCTACACTATGTTGAAATCAACTCCGGAGTTACTTCAGAAGATTTCATCTACTGAAAAGTACGAGAATTGAAAAGCAAGTACGATAATATTGTGTATTGGTATGTCATAGATATAAACCATTCTCAGTTGAGTTAATTTTTTTCATAATTATATACTCAAGAGAAAAATACAAGCAGTGAAGTAATAATTATGTTCCATATATATATATATATATATATATATATATATATATATATATATATATATGAGGTAGAGAGGTGTCCCGCATTTGGCTCCTGAAAATATAGTCATTTTAGTTTATAACTCCAAAAATAGAAAAATGTCTCGCTTTTTGCTTCTAAAAATATGGTCACTTTAGGTTTTATACAAGGAGGGGAGGTTGAAACTGGAAAAATCAGGTTATGTGAAGCGCAGAAAGTTCAAACTTACGGCCCAAAAGACATTTCAGCCCCATGGTCTATTATTTAGCTAAGAAAAAATGGTGGGGCAAAATATATTGAGTGCTCCTAGTAATAATAATAATCATAATAATACAAACAAACAAAACAAAAAATCTTTATTGCGGATCATTCACAACCCATAGCACTTAACCTAACACAACAATATAATCTTATTGCACTAATATGCAAATACAATCTTTGCTATATTACAAAAATAAGACATTGTATATCAGCAGTTGTCTGAACCTTGACTGCCATATTGATATAGGTGAAAGGTATACAATACAGTATCTCAGGAAGGGACATTGCACAATAACACATTAGAGCTGTTTTTGATCCTAGTAATGAAATTATACATATTCTTCCGCATTAGGATTTGGCTGGTAGGTAGGTTACGCGTAGTAAACATAAAACTGGTACTGCACCAGTTTGGTTCCTTAATAGTATCCGGAAAATGTTGTTATAAACAACAGAATTTATTCATAGCAGTTTTCATATAGTTCCAACTTCCACCACAGATGGAATACATACAGTGCAGTACAGTAAGTTCTAAAAAGATAAGTTTTGACTGATTCTGAACACATACCAAATTTCCTTACTTGCATGTTCCCCTGTACAAACAGCTTTTTACATTGCCTTTCAATATCAAACTCATCTCGTGGCTGGTGAGTAATTACATGGCCGAAGTATTTACATGTGTCTTTGACAGGTATCCCCTAACCATTCATTTCAAAAGACCCACATGCAAGGGCGGATCTAGGCACTTCAATAAGGGGTGTCCAAAGAAAAAAGGGCACCCCCTAAAATAAAAAGGGCACAGTACTAAAAGTTTTTTCTTAAAACAGACCACCAATGAGCGAATGTAAAGTCAATTGTATTGTTTTATTAGATCAGTCTCACTGAAATATGATACAAAATAAAAATCTAATTTGGGTACAACAGTTATCACAGAAAAATTTTCAAACAAATACAAATGTTTTGCCAATTCAAAGAACTATCAGAATAAGATGAAGATAAAAATAGTGATATGGCTACACCAGTACTAAGGGCACCTATGAAAACCATTACAACTACAAATTTGGAAGTACAATGTATACGGATAAAGACTCAAAAAAAAAAGGATTTGAATAAAATAAAATAACCATGATCTATTTACAAAAACAAAATTTGTTTTCAGAGACATATACATCATTCAAATAGGGCACTTGCAAGAAACTAAAGGGGGGGTCCAGACGCCGCCGACCCCCCCCTACCTAGATCCGCCCTTGACATGATACATGTTTCAGTAGATCACACCTGAAAATCAGAACACAGCTCTTTGCTCCATTATAGAGGATGTCATTTTCTATACCATATTGTTTACTTATCTCTAATAGTACTCTCAACCCATGAGGGGAAGGTGACAGCAGAACAAGGTCATCAGCTTACATTAAATGATAAATTTTTTTCTTTCCAATGACACACTAGTACGTGCAGATTTTAGTTCATTGGTAAGGTAATCCATATATATACAGAAAAGATAGGGTGATAATATACCCCTTTGCCTAACACCCAGAGGCGGATTAAGACATCTCGGGGTCCCGGGGCAATGAAGAATATGGGGGCCCTTTTCTATAGCTTTTTATTAACAATACATGTACATGTGCAGTACATAGTACATTTACACGAATTATATGTAAGGTGCTCAAGCTAATTGAGAAACAAACTTAAAAGAACCTTAACACAGCCAAAACCAAACAGTATTAAATAAACTTTACTTTAGGGCCTATGAAACATAAAATAAAACAGGGATTTGGTCAGTTTGTGTACTCTGTCATATTTAATCAAAGAAGTTTGCGAAATTCGAATTATGATATATCATCGAAACTCAGTTGATTGGGGGGCCCCTCAAGCATGGGAGCCTGAGGCTTCAGCCTCAATAGCCGGTGATAATCCGTCACTGGCTGCAACGTGTAAATAAACGGAAAAAGTAACAAGTCAAATGGAACCGCAGAACTGACAAAGGTTGAAGACGTGCCACATTAAAATCAACATCGGGAAAATCCTCTGTACAGCACCTATGTAAAGTAGAAAATGAGGTTTATACTAATGAAGCTGACAATTGTAAAAGTCCAAGAATACTGTAAGAGACGAACAGGATGGTCAACTCTACCGAACACCCGCAACATGTACAGTTGCGCTCATTATTCGTAGGACACTCTTGAGAACAGATTTTATGAATGAATCTCGGGTTTAGCGCTGACTGGTTGATTAATTGCCAAATGTCTTTAAAACATAATCATTTCCATTCATCATTCTGGTTTACATATTACTAAGGAAACATAAATGAATAATTAAATATAAATTCAAGAAGGGGATATAGAGGGTGGGCCAAAAAACTATTACCTAACTTTTGAAAAAATATTGTGGCTCACCCTGTACATTGATCTTACTGCTGAGGCCGTATGTTGTACCCATTCTTTTATTCTTTCAAACGCTGGCTTTAAATCTAGATTCAACGCCCCAGGAGTAGAGGTACAGGCTCACAAGTGGAGGGAGGTATCAGAATATGGTGTTCCATTGAAAGGCGGTCAAAGTCAGCAACTGATACTTTCACATGATAGTCAGTTTTTCCATAAATAATTAATTTTCCTAATTTTTATACAAAATAATTAATTTATTTCCTTTTTCATTTCAGACCATCATTCTGCTATAGTTGGTGAACAAGTTATAACATAATGAAATACTCTTTGGAAGATGAAGCATTGATATTGAACCTGCATAAGGAGAAACACTGAGGTGCAAAACGAATGAAGAAAGTGTAAACGATGGATGATACCTGGACTTCAATATCTCATAAAGAAAATCGATATCACAGGGTCGACCAAACGAAAAGAAGGCAGTGGAAGGCCAAAAACATCACGTACCGAGAAAAGTATTGACATGGTTTCATCCATGATATGCAGTCAAGAAGAACGACCCAACACCCACAAGTCCGTTAGAAAAATTTCAAAAACTACTGGTATTTCTCGCTCTATGTTCGTCGTATAGTAAAAGATGATCTGGGTCTTAAATGTTTTAAAAGAGTCGAAGTTTATAAGCTCTCTTCATCAAATAAGCAAGCAAGAGTTAAAAAATGTCATGCTCTGTTAGATCGATTCCTAGACAGAGAAGTGTCGAAAATATGGTTCAACGACGAGAAGACCTTTACAGTTGCTTCAACAATAAACACAAATGACCGAGTTTATGGAAGACAGGACAAAAAAAATCTAGCAGTCTAGATCGACTTTGCCGGGAACGTCCGTACTTTTCTCAAAAAGTCATGGTTTCCATCTTTATTTCAAAGTTAGGGAAGTCAGAGATTGTTTTTGTTGATCAAAATGCCAAAATCACTGCTGCTTGTTACCAAGAAAAAATCCTTGATGCGGTACTGCCGTCGATAAGGGAGAAGTCAAGAATCAACTTTGTGGTCCAGCAAGATGGTACCACAAGCCATACAGCTCGCACAACTCGGGAGTATCTCGACCGAAATGTTCTGGATTACAGTATATTAACCAAAATTCTGGTGGCCGAATATCCCAGAACTAAACCTATGCGATTACGCTCTCTGGGGTGCTCTACAAGAATTGGTTTATAAAGGAAAGGAGATCAATTCGTTTGAAGATCTGAAGGAAAGTATTACTGCAGGCTACAGAAAGATATCACAACGATTCATAAATGCTGCAATAGATCAATGGCGAGCAAAGTTGCAAGGGTGCATTGATAATGGAGGAGGGCACATTCCGCATAATCTTGGACTCAATTACGTAACTGTATAGAAACAGCGAATTACAAAATAATGGTTCCAGTTATCGAAAATCCAATTTCATCACGAGATAGACCATGAAATTCCATACAGGAAACATATATTGATTGTACAAATAACATTTGATAAAGGTAAAATTATATTGTTCAAAATCAGGGTAATAGATTTTTTTGGCCCACCCAGTATATTAACAATGAAGTTAATAAAAAATGGCTTTGTAAAAACTAAAAAACCTTCGGACGTGATAACAGTGTTCATGGTATTGGCAAGCCTGTCATCCTGAGCGAACAGAGCCGTTGGTAGGCATTATTGCGCCCTGAGCAAATTCCAAATTGATTGATTCATTTATTTATTTATTTATTTACATTTAATATTGAACATAAATTCAGATATTATTTTGTATTATAACAAAAACAGAGCAAAAACCTGATATATATATATATATATATATATATATATATATATATATAGGCGTTTTATGAATGAAAAAACAATGTTTTGATACATATTAAATTTTAATAACATTATAACATTACCAGATTGATGGATATCTGTAGGTTTCATACCTCACTGCTTAGAATATCTTCCAATTGGCAAATGGATAACTGCTGAATGAATACTACTGGTATGGCATTGTTATATCTGGAGCAAATGCTATTTCTAGATCGCCAACACTGATATAGTAATAAACAGTCACTGAGAGAAATATTATTTAGAAACGAAGAATGTTTTGTATTGAGGCAGCATCATAAATGCATATAAATAATTGTTTTGCATTAATAAGTTCCATGTTACAACTTAAGTGTTGAACTATTGCAGCTGTGACTGTTGGCGGTCTCTCACCCAGGGCCGGCGAGAGCTGCCACGGGCCCCTGGGAAGGATTGGTATGTGGACCCCCCCTGTTTACTCAGTATTTTATTATGAATGTTTTTTGTGTACATAACAAGCAAACTGATTATTATATGTCCAAGTCACTATTCAAAACATACAGTATGATAATCTCTCTAAAATGTATATTCATTAATTATATTTCCTGTTATTTAATCAATTGCTTTATTAATATTTTTAGATTTTATCCCCCCTCTTTCCGGGCCCCCTAGAGGTCCGGGCCCCGAGGATTTAACCCGGATTCCCCGCCGTCTCGGCGGCCCTGCTCTCACTCAAAGGAGAGAATTAAAAAAAATAAAACTATTACAGTGTGATTCATATCAATAAACATAGAGCCATTTAAACGAAGATATTTGACAATTTTGCAAAGATGTTACACATTCATAATTACCATTGTATTTGAGAGAGATTTTATACAGGAACACAACAAGTTTAATATCCTGTCCAGCCACCGTTGTTTTCTATGACTCCCTGCAGTCGATGTGGTACAGAAGCAATATGATTATATACCAGCTGTTGATTCTCCCTCAGTACCTCCCACTCACTAAATGTGTGTTGTAAAAGCTGGTCCGTTGTTCGTTCCTCCGCTGGTTCCCACACATTTACAATATTGGCCCATATATTCTCGATGGGATTCATATCACAACCCTTACTTGGCCAATCCAGAAGGTCGATATTTCTTTGCTCAGAGAACCAGCGTGTGAGGATCCGTGCATTGTGAATTTGGGACCCGTCTTGCATAAAAATGATTCGCTTAGGAAATGGCAAAGCATATGCACGCACAGAAGAAAGCATAACCTCTTCGAAAATTTCTACAGTATATACTGGTCTGCAGTAAACCTCCCTTCTATTTTGGTGAGCTCTCCTACTCCATACAGATGAATCCATCCCCACATGTTACAGGTGACATGACTGCTACGTGCTTCCTCATAGATGTGCTCCTGAGTATATCGAGTATTATTCCTCCTCCAACAATGAAGACGGCCATAGGATGTGGATGAAAAGGTCTTTTCGTTGGTAAATATCACTCGGCTCCAAAAGTCAAGTTCTTTGTCAACATGTTGCTGAGCAAATCGAAGTCTATTTTCTCGATGTTGCTGATTTAACTTCTCCTTGATAGCCGGGGTCCAATGGTGTAACCCAGCTTCATGTAGCCGCCGCCTTACTGTCATTGCCGAAACATCAAGCTGCAACTGTTCCCTTATGGCAACAGCATTGTTAAATGGATGGGCTTCGGCAACATCACGAATCCTCCGATCATCTGCAGCAGTTGTCAGTCGAGGTTTCCCCGTTCTGCGGTGATCTCGTAGATTCCCTTCCTCTTGCCACCTCTTTAACCATATATAAACGGTCTTCCTAGAAATTCCAAGTTCTCTTGCAATTTGAGTTGGAGACAGCCCGCTTTCTTTCATGCCGATGAAGCTTCCCCTTTCAGCAATTTTCTGGTGATGATAATCAATTCTGCAGAGTAGTTGCTTCGATGAGATTCAGGAATAGTGTGAGCTTATTCTCAATCACCATACCTGTTAACACCTCTGTCATGACGTCATGTGGTGTCACGTGATATGCTAAAAGTCAGGTGGAATTGTTGGAATGTGGAAACAGTTTGGAAAATGGTCATTAAGCTGCTACACCAGCGGTTCCCAAACTTTTTTTGTGATTATTCCTTTTGGTTAATCGCCAAATGGAAATTACCCCCCTGCAAAAAGCACAGGAAACTTCATTTTACTGAGCATGAGTATAATTATTTCTCTATATACAGTGCCTTGTATATAAGTTAAACACACATGATATTAGTCAAAGAATGGCTACAACATCACATAGGAAGCAAACAAAACGCGTCACCACCAACTACTTGTCTAGTGCGAGGGATGCAACTGTTTCTGCTGAACTAACGCCTGAATTCTGGGTTCAGTCTCGCTCAAGGTGTAGCGTAAATCGCCTTCAATGTGCAGCCGATTTCGCAGTTTGTTCTTTATGACCATCATTGCTGAAAAGCCTGCCTCACAACGATAACTTGTCGCAAAAGGCACCAGCACGTTCTTTGCCTCTTCAGCAAGCAAAGGATACTCCCCAACCACTTTTGCCCAAAATGTCTCGATTTTTTTCTCTGTAAACTCAAACTTCAGAATAAGATCTTGCCACATTTTCAGGAATTCTGTTTTCAGTTCAGGTGAGCATTGCTTTTCAGGGCGTCATAAGTGAATGGCTTCTTTTCTGGATAGCATGGCTGCGTATTAAATATGCTTCTGTACCACATCGACTGCAGGAAGTCATAGAAAACAACGGTAGCTGGACAAGATATTAAATTTGTTGTGTTCATGTATAAAATATCTCTCAAATACAATGGTAATTATGAATGTGTAACAACTTTGCAAAATTGTCAAATATCATCGTTTAAATAGCTATATGCTTATTGATATGAATCACTGTAATAGTTTTATTTTCTTTAATTCTCTCCTTTGAAGTGAGAGACTGCCAAGAGTCACAGCTGCAGTGGTTCAACACTTCAGCTGTAACATGGAACTTATTAATACAAAACAATTATATGCATTTATGAGGCTGCCTCAATACAAAACATTCTTCGTTTCTAAATAATATTTCTCTAAGTAACTGTTTATTACTATATCAGTGTTGGAGATCTAGAAGTAGCATTTGCTCCAGATATAACAATGCCATACCAGTAGTATCCATTCAACTGTTGTCCATTTGCCAATTTGAAGATATTCGAAGCAGTGACCTATGAAACCTATAGATACCCATCAATCTGGTGATGTTATAATGTTATTAAAATTTAATATGCATCAAAACATTGTTTTTTTCATTCGTAAACCGCCTATATATATATATATATATATATATATGTAAAGAACGACGCTTGTGTAGAAGAACGTTCCACACAAGATGAGGAGGAAGAACGAACAAATGAAAAATGAGGTTACCACCCGGGAATCGAACCCGGGATCTTCCGATTGCCGGTCAGATATGCTATCCACTACACCATGGGCCTCGATTAATCAAATGTCGTAATTCTCCTACATACGAGCAGAAACCAATGCCCTGAGGGGGCACCTTCGCATGCCGTACCTATATATACATTTTAACTGCAAACAACACACAGTATAATTAATGTAAAGAACGACGCTTGTGTAGAAGAACGTTCCGCACAAGATGAGGAAGATCCCGGGTTCGATTCCCAGGTGGTAACCTCATTTTTCATTTGTTCGTTCTTCCTCCTCATCTTGTGCGGAACGTTCTTCTACACAAGCGTCGTTCTTTACATTAATTATACTGTGTATTGTTTGCAGTGAAAATGTATGTATGTATATATATATATATATATATATATATATATATATATATATATATATATATATTTTATTTTTTTTTTTATTATTTTTTTTTTTCAGCTATTGCGGTACGGAAAAGGAGAGGACCTAAAATCCATGGAACATTATACCCCCAAATGGACAGGAAATTCAGAGAAATTCTGAAGTAAAAGACTTAGGGGTTGTAATGACTGATGATGCGAAATTTGAAACACAAAATAAGGTAGCAGTAAACAGAGCAAAGAGAGTAACTTGGCAGATACTGAGAACCTTTAAGCGAAGGGATAGGAATATAATGATTCCTCTACTGAAAACACTGATCATACCCAAATTGGGATACTGCTTGGTCCTAGCATGCCCATATAAAAGAGAAGACATTAGACAACTAGAAGGGATTCAGAGAAGTTTCACAGCCAAGATCAAGGAAAATAATGGAAAATAATGGAGAAACTAGTCCCTAATCTTACTCTGAACCCTGTAACTCCCAAAACAACAGTGGAAAGTAGAAAAGGAAGACTGTGTCGTGTTCTCAAATTAAAGGCTAGAAGGGAACATCCTTAACCCTGAAAGATAGTAGTTTTGTTGTGAGAGGACCAAAACTGTTTAATCAGCTGCCCAAAGACCAAAGGAACACAAGTGAGGTTACAGTGGACATCTTCAAAAGAAGACTAGATGCCTGGCTCAGAACAATCCCCGATGAGCCGGGCGTACCTGGCTATGTGAGGTGGAGAGTACAAGAAACCAACTCACTACTTCACCAGCCAACTCGAGAGGAGTCTTGACCTTCGTGAAATGAGGAATCATCGCGCGGAACAGTTGAAAGGTTGAAAGGTATCAGGTTTTTGCTCTGTCTTTGTTATAACACAAAATAATATCTGAATCTATGTTCATTATTAAATGTAAATAAATAAATAAATCAATTTGGAATTTGCTCAGAGCACAATAATGCCTACCAACGGCTCTGTTCGTTCATAATGACAGGCTTGCCAATACCATGAACACTGTCATCACGTCCGAAGGTTATTTTTAGTTTTTACAAGACCATTTTTTATTCACTTCATTGTTAATATATATTCCCTTCTTGAATTTATATTTAAGTAATCATTTATGTTTCCTTAGTAATATGTAAACCACAGTGATGAATGGAAATAATTATATTCTAAAGACATTTGGCAATGAGTCAACAATCGACGCTAAACCGAGATTCATTCATAAAATGTTACAAGTTACAAGTGTTTGTAATACACACAACACATGTATGCCAGGTGTCGCTATCTGTTCTCAAGAGTGTCCTACGAATAATGAGCGTAACTGTACCTAAGACCTAGTAATAAACGCCGATACTGTCGTGGCAAGACGACTTGGTATTGAAGTCGATTCAACTTTATCAAATGGCAGTCAGATGCAGGTGAATAAAGAAACCACCTTAATCAAGCTTTGACCGGATGAGAGTTTTACATAAATGTAGTAAGTATGATCTGACGGAACCACAGGTAATGGCGAATAAGTAGTAGATAAGGGCTGAGTGCATCTTTCCTTTACATAGGTATCAGAGAAGCGAGGCAAGATGATCAGAAAAGTAGGCCTGTGAACTTTTATTTTGCTAAACAGAAAATTGAAGGATAACCTACTTTTCAAGTGGGCAAGAAACAAAACCAAGAAGATTCGTCAAGGATTCTTTGAAATAAGATAGACCCTAAATTTGCAAACGCATAATCTTGTCCTAACAAATTTATCCTAAATTCTTATTCAAAATGAAAATGAAAAGGTTTATTGGCAGACTATTGTCCATATGACAAATATTAATAATACAATGACAGTTCACATACTAAGGATAGAAATATATACAATTAAATTAAAAATAATACAGTAATGTCAAAGTTAAGTGGAGCTACAGATGACGTTTTCGTACCATGAATTCCATAACTTAGAAGACAAACGGCAGGACTCATGGACAGCTTGGATAATCGGGTTGGTTGATTTTTTTTAATTCCTTGCATTAGACTGTATTGAGCACGTCTTGTTACGTCCGGGAAGCTTGGGACATTGCGGGTAGCAAACATTTGCGAAGCTGAGCATCTCGGGGGTAATTTATGTAGGAGTCTAGAAGACCTGTTGTACAGCAAATTTAGAATTCTACCAGAACCTTTTTTATAATTCACCCAGAGTTGCTGTCCGTATATATTACTGCAGAAAGTACGACAGAGAGTATCTTTGGCTTCACTTGTACAGAGCCGGGAGTTCCTTATAGTCATATTCGCTTTAGCACAAAGGCTTCGAGATTGTTTTCTTATATCTGAGTCATCACTCAAGGAGCTGGTGATAGTTTGACCCAAATATCCTACATAAACTCTTGTACTTCCTCAATTACTTTACCTCTCATTTTAAATTAAATATCAGTTGGCTGATTACAACTTTTAGGATGAAATTGCATAACCTTAGTTTTTGTAACATTAAAAAGAATATCGTGTTTTTGCGAATACACTTCGCAGACTTTTAGTAGCCGATCGAGACCTTTAACAGAGGGACTTATTAACGCCATATCATCGGCATAAACTAAGTTATTTATCCTTATTTTATCTATACAGCATCCCACTGTTGCCTCATTAAGTGAAGCAATAAATCCGTTAATATACACATTAAACAGAATAGGAGAGAGCAAGTAGCCTTGTCTCACCCCGCAAGAGATGCTAAAACATCCGGATAGTACATTGCCCCACCTAACGGTAAAAGATTGGTGGAAATACCAAAATTTCAATAAATTTAATATGTACATGGGAACCTTTCTGTCTTTTAGTTTTTTTTAAATAAAATATTGTGTTTCACTCTATCATATATCTAGGAAACAGCTATAAATAGTTGAATTACTGTCAGCGTATTTAGATATTATTTTCTTAAGTACATAGATACACAGGTCAGAGTGGGACCTTTTAAAATCAAACTGATTAGGAGAGTCCATAGGTAATCATTTAATCGGAGTAACAAGAGTTTTTCTAGTAGTTTCGAGAAGCAGGAAGCAACGGCAATAGGCCTGTAATTATTGCCACGTCATTGGTATATTTTAATTGCTCATTCGATAGGTCATCTACCCCTGACGTAGAACCAGTCTTTAACTCTTTAATTAACCTCTTTACTTCAGGAACTGATATCAAAGTATTTTCCCTTGTCCCTCCCACAGGCGTTTCGCTGCAATCTATCTTAAGATTATCCCTACTCACACTGTTAAGAATGTTTGAGTAGTGGTTTTTCCACAGCTTTGCAATTTCATCCTCCCCCGACACCCCATCGATTGTCGGAGGGAGGGCATTTTTGACACCCGTTTGATTCTTAACAAATTTCCAGAGTTTATTATCGTTATTTATGTGAGCTTCACAGACTTTGATGCTCGAATAGACTCTTCTTCCTGTTTACATCGCCTTATGGCCACCTTATACTGACCCATACTTCTACACATATTCATGTATATTGGTCCTAATCTGGGTCTACTATGAAAGCACCACAAATCGTAGGCGTCTTTCGATTCCCTCTTCAGGGGGGGGGGGCAATAAAATCATTTCATCCAGGAGTAATCTTACAGTGAGAATCATTTGAGCAAGGATTACTCCAGGCAAGATGCAAAATTTTTAAATTATTAAAGAGGTGACCTGATCTGTCTTTATATTCTTTTCTCTGTTGCATATTAACATTAGACCAATCGACGTGATTATTCTTACCTATTGAGTTCTTGTTATGTCGTGTTCCGCATACGTTGGTAAAATTAATTAATAGTTCTAACGGTCTATGATCAGAAAGAAGGAAATCATTCAGAATATGAACTCTAACAATTCGATCCTTTAGATTATTACTAGTGAGACAATGATCAATCCACCTCGTGGTACCACTCATATCACTAACGTATGTGAAATTACCACTGGTTACCCCTAATATACCTACATCACTTATACTTAATTTGGCCGACTCGCACATGTTACCCACTTTTATAAAGAATTTCGAGTTTACATACGCGTTAAAGTCCCCCATTATTATACAATGAGAATATTTGGGGTTATCTGATAATGACTTAATTTTGTACAGCAGATCAATGTATTCATCTAGATTACTGCCGTTGTTGTATAGTAAATAGCGGTTTACAATTAATATGCAATCATTGTTCACTTGTAAATCAGTGCCTAACAACCTTACATTATCGCTTGTTAAAAATTTTATACGTTTTGACAAATTTTTCCTTATTAAGAAAGCAACATCACCAAAAGGCCTACCTTACATTAATTCATTTGACAAGTCTACTGCTGATGACTCATGGCACATAAAGTCATCATGATGATAGAGACTGAGCCGTTTCCTGGCATAAGCAGACTAAGCGGCCGCTTAGAGCCCCGCTGCTACTAGGGGGCCCCTAGACAGGCTCCCAGGTCATAGCTCAGTGGGCAAGAATAGGAATATAGCTAAAGTTATTATTAATAGTATTGTTATTATTATTATTATCATCATTATTATTATTATTATTATTATTATTATTGTCGTATTAATTAAAGTTTTTGTATGAGACAAATGTGATAAAATGGAGACAAACGAAAAGTTTTGGTCGTTATTTGTAAATAACTATTGTGAGATCTTATTTCTATATTATTTAACTTTATTCTTACTATATGCTTATACTTTCCTAACTGCTTAATTTTTCTAGTATTGTAAAACATTATTATTATTATTATTATTATTATTATTATTATTATCATGATTATTATTATTTAGCAGATTAATTGTGGTTAACTAGATGTGATTTCGTGCATCTTGGAAAATGAAACGAGTCCCAGTGGTGGGCACGCGCAACGATTTTTGTAGCGCCGCAGCCGCAACCGCAACTCTGCTCAAATAGTTGCGCCGCACGCGCAAGCGCAACCCTTTTCAAAAAGTTGCGCCGCAAGCGCAAGCGCAACCAAAAATGTTGCGCCGCAACTTTTTGCGGCGCAACTGCCCACCTTTGCATTTAACGTATATCTGCAGTGGTGGGCACGCGCAACGATTTTTGTAGCGCCGCAGCCGCAACCGCAACTCTGCTGAAATAGTTGCGCCGCACGCGCAAGCGCAACCCTTTTCAAAAAGTTGCGCCGCAAGCGCAAGCGCAACCAAAAATGTTGCGCCGCAAGTTGCGCCGCAACTTTTTGCGGCGCAACTGCCCACCTTTGGAAACGACATTATCCATCAGGAGCTGAAAAACGGAAAAAGAAGAAAATAGAGGAGGAGAAGCTTTCCAGTAGCACAGATAAGATGTGCCACTTGTATATTCTTACGATTACAGTTCAGGCAACTAGGTTAGGTAGACCATCAAGCTAGGCAAGTGCTCAGAAATCGTGTAGAGTAAGCTGGTCTCTGTAATATTTATAATATTTCGAAATGTGAAATTTAATGGATCACATCACCATAAATTCTGTTCACACAGATCAATTATCAAACAAGATAAGAAAGAGTATTTTAGCAAAATCTAACAGAATATGTAATGTTATGTTCTTCTCAGGAGCAATACTGAAATATTTGGAAAAGCCATCCTCAGCAAAGCCTGAGTAGTATCATGAGCCAACAGCAGGACCATCATCTATGCAACCTCAAACACCAGTAGAAGTAGAGCCTGATGAACCAACAAGTGGCCCATCTTCTGTTCAGCTTCAAACACCACACACAGGCATTTCTACTGAGCAACAAGAACCAAGATCTGCTCCACCGCTTGATCCGTATGACTGGCCAGTTTTCCTGTCAGATGCCTTGAAGACAGATTTGGTGTCTCGAGGACCATTTCAAATCAGTCCAGATTTCACATTCCCTAAAAGAGAGGATGGTAGAAGCTTTCATCACCATTACATGTACAGAACATTAATTAATGGGGAAAAAATAGAGCGAAGCTGGCTGATGTACTCTAGAAGGAATGATGCTCTTTATTGCTTCTGCTGCAAGGTGTTTTCAAGGAAGTCGTACAAACTAATTACGGATGGACTTTCAGACTGGATAACCGTTGGTTCGCTTCTGAAAGGCCATGAAAATAGTTCAGAACATGCAGATAACATGGCAACATGGAAGAATCTGGAACTGCGGCTAAAAACTGGGAGGACCATTGACTAAACTGAAATGTCATTAATGGAGGTAGAGCGAAGACGCTGGCGAGATGTTCTCACACGTCTTGTAAGTATAATCCAATCACTGGCAGAGAGAAACCTTGCTTTCAGGGGGTCTTCCTCTACATTGTACAATCGAGACAATGGCAACTTCTTGAAGGAGGTTGAGCTGCTTGCCAAATTTGATCCAGTGATGAAACAACACATCAGCAGAGTCGAAAGTGGCCAATATAGTCATTCAAGTTACCTAGGAAACATCATTCAAAATGAGCTCATTGGGTCCATTAGTGGGAAGATCTTGGATGCCATTGTTGCAGAAATAAAATAAGCTAAATATTACTCACTCACTTTTAGACTGCACTCCAGACATAAGCCACCAAGAACAGATGTCGATTATTATCAGAACTGTTAAAATGGGTGAAGTACCAGAAATAAAAAAAATACTTCTTGGGCTTTCTTGAGGCTTCAGAAAGTACAGGCCTGGATTTATCAGTTCTGATTCTGAAGAGACTAGATGAACTGAATATTCACTTTGATGACTGCAGAGGACAGTCATATGACAACGGAGCGAACATGAAGGGCAAGAACAAAGGTGTTCAGGCAAGGTTATTAGAGAAGAACTGTCGTGCACTCTATTATGTTCCATATGGGGCTCACACTGAATCTTGTAGTGGCTGATGCAGCTAAAGCTTCCACAGATGCCATCAGCTTCTTTGGCAACGTACGAAAATTGTACAACCTTTTTGCAGCAGCTACACAGAGATGGACAATCCTAAAGAAGCACGTGAACATAACACTCAAGTCTTGGAGTGAAACCAGGTGGGAGAGCCGGCTTAAGAGCATTGAGGCTGTGCGATACCAGAGCCAGAACATCAAAGAGGCCCTGTTGGAAGTCAGAAACAATGCCACAGATGCCATAGCCAGGACTGAAGCACAAGCACTTGCAGAGGAGGTAGGGTCTTATCGCTTTCAGATTTGCACAGTAGTACAGTAGTATGGTATGACATTCTTCATGCAGTTAACCATGTGAGCAAACTTCTGCAGTCTCCTACAATGCAGTTTGATGTGGCAGTCAACCTCCTCACAAAAACAAAAGACTCACTCACCAGCTACAGAAACATAGGTTTTGTTGCAGCACAAGTCGTAGCTAGGGACATATGTGAGGAAATGAATGTGGAGGCTGTGCTGAAGGAGAAGAGGCTCAGATCCACAAAAAAGCACTTTGCTTACGAAACTCCTGACGAACCATTTACAGAAGACTTAAAGAGGTTGGAAGTCAAATTTTTCAATGTGGTGGTGGATTGTGCCATCGGGTCAATAAATGAGAGATTCAAAACATTAGATGGTGTGAGGGACATATTTGGGGTTCTCCTAAACTTCACCACAATGAACAAGGAAGACTTGTCCTGTAAGTGTGAAAAGCTCTCTAAGATACTGAGCTCTGGAGCTGACTCTGACATTGATGGAAGAGAACTGGCCCTCGAAATTAAGAACTTGCCGACTTTACCTTCACACAACATGACTGCATTGGAGCTTCTCTCCTTCATTCATCAGAAGCAACTGGAGGAATTATACCCCAATCTCTGGGTTGCACTAAGAATTGCCTGCACTCTACCTGTGACAGTAGCGTCAGCCGAGAGGAGCTTCTCTAAGATGAAACTAATCAAGAACTACCTCAGATCATCAATGGGAAGGATCGCCTCAGTGGCCTTGGCATCATAAGCATCAACCAGGACGTTGGCAGGGAAATTTCATATGATGACAGTGGCGGACTGGCTAGGCTGTCAGTCTGCCAAGTGGCAGATGGGTCCCCCTAGGAAAAAGGGAAGTTAGCCCCCTAGACCTGAGGTAAAAAAAATTGGCAGCCAATCTATTATACTCGTATATAGTTTAAATAAGCATAAGTCAGTTGGGCCTGATGAGATATATCCTAGAACAGTGGTTCCCAACCTTTTCACCACAAAGGACCCCTTTTATTTTTATTTTTTTCCCACGGACCCCATGTTTTTGAAAGATTCCGTCTACCAAACAAACTGTTTTTATTAACTAATAATTAACTCGTTTTCTCATTTTTCACTATCAAATAAAGGACATTATAAGAGAGTATGCAATTAAAATACAGCCTATTAAATAAAGTATTAATAATTCCAGCCAAGAGCAAGGAAACTTGAAATTTTAGCCTGAGCGCCCTTATCGTGGGTAAATGTACGATTTTCATTGGAGCCTCTCGAAATATTGAAAGCTCACGGACCCCCAGTACTACCTTCGCGGACCCCCAGGGGTCCGGGGACCACAGGTTGGGAACCAGTGTCCTAGAATCTTAATTGAGGGTGTTGACAGTATTTCTATTACATGAAATAGATGTAATTTATTTAGATTTTTGTAGTTATTTGTTTGTATTTTTTTATTTGGTATTTATTAATATTGTAAATTTTTTATTTTTTTTATTTTTTATTTATTAATAGTATATAAAAAGGCAAATGTATTAATAACTTCTTTAATTTGTTAAAATTATTGCAGGTTTTAAACTTTTAGAAAGTAGCAAAAATTAATAAATTTACGTGCCTAAAATACAGTTTTGCCAACTGCCTGTCACTGCGACATTTTTAACTTCATTAGTTTATTTAATAGTTGCCTACATGCTTCATTAAAATCAATTCCAATTTATCAAAGTCTCTTATTTTTGTTATTGCTGTTATATATGTATAATTATATTTTACCCATTTCTATGTCCATATATAAAAGATATATAGAATTATGTATATATTTTATATAAAGCTGCTATATATAAAGATAGATATAAAAATAAATAAGAAAATACATGTAATAGTATTGAGAAAAGATTACAATACATTACATTACAATACAGTTACAGAATACATATATTCATTCATTATAGTATAATTCAAGCATTGTTATTTGTTTTGAAATTTGTTGATCCTGATTATATTAAATACAATTAGTAAATCAGATTACTTTATTAATTTTTTTTTTTTTTTTTTATATTTCAGGTAAGGAAATGGAACAAATGAAACGGAAATCTGGAGCACAGAAACGGAAAGATAAACGAGAAGCAGAAAGAAATGATTCAGCAAAAAAGTGCAGGCCTATAACAGCATTTATGATATCAACACCTATATCTACATGTCAGAAAGAGGAAAGCGACTTACAGAGAAATTCAACTACAATTGTTCATGCTGATACTGTAGATCTAGGACATAAAGATGAAGGTATGCCTAACGTTTTTGAGACTGTAGATGCTGATTTTTATGATTCTGAATTAGCTGGTGGAATAACAGTAACTGAACCTGGGCCTGTACATGTACATAATCAAAAAGATCTAGTAGCTGATTTAAATAATGATGAGAATCAACCAACATTTAGACAGGATAAGCTCTTTCAATATCCTGCATGAACAGATTTGAAATCTTTTTTCAAAGAGCATCCAATTCAGCCACATGATCATGATCTGCCATTTAATGTAAAGTTATACAGTATGAGCGAAAAATTATGGGTGACACTGTCTCACGACACTGGTTAATATATAATAAGCATAAATCACTATATTGTTCATTTTGCTTGGCATTTGAGTCACCAACCTCTTCTAACCCATCTGCTTTTGTGGGAGGATTTAATGATTACAGACGCATTAGCCAGTGCTTATCAGAGCATGAATCAACTGGTATACATAGCAAGCATGCTCAGGAATATATCAGTGTAGTAAATGATGGTGGTTTAGCTCGTTTTTTCGCTGCATCATTGCAGAAGCGAAAAGATGAAGTACTAAAGCAGAGAAATATTGTTGCCAGAGTTGTAGATATAATAAAGATGTTAGGTAAACAAGCTCTTCCTTTTCGTGGACACAGAAATGAGTCAGCATATTCTCTTTTTGATGAAACAGAAAATCATGGAAATTTCTTGGCTACTGTGCAGTTGATGGCAAAATATGATCCTATTATGGCTTCTCATGTTTCCATGGTGAAGGAAAAGTCTGAACAACGATGTGAAAGATTGGAAAAACAAAGAAAGGCACAAAGTAAAAGTCGTGGTAGTCTTGTTACATTCTTGAGTAAAACAACCATCTCTTCTTTGACCCAAATTATGAAGAATATGATACAGGAAAAAATTACTCAAGAAATTGCTGAGGCCAAGTATTATTCCATACAAGTAGATTCAACCCAGGATATTTCATCAATTGATCAATTTAGTATTGTTATTCGATATGTAGACTACTAAATGGTACTATCCATGAACGACTACTTGCAATTGTTCCAAGCAATGATGGTACAGGGCAGGGACTTTTTGACCTATTAAATGAAACATTACAACGTCTTGAAATGGATCCGAAAAACTGCTTATCAGATAGCACAGATGGCGCTGCAAGCTACCATGGACAATATAATGGCTTACAGAGTAAAATTGCTGATGTAGCTGATCAGCATGTTCATATATGGTGCTATGCCCATGTAATCAATTTAGTAGTTACTGAAACCACGAAGTGTTGTGTACCAGCAGTTTCCTTTTTCAATTTACTCCAGAATTTAGCAAAATTTGTGAAGGTATCATATAAGCGAATGGCCATCTGGATTGAAGTTGTTGGACATCATCTGGAGAAAGAAAAGATGAAACGATTAAAGCTAATTGGTGAAACCAGGTGGTCAGGGAAGTCCAATGCAGCAACTACTATATTTGGAAATTTTGACGAGATATGCATCAGTAATTTTGTGGATCTTCTGACATGTTTATCCATTATTCAAAGCTCTAACAATTTTGATGCAAAAACAAAACAGGAGGCAAATGTTTTACTGTCCAGCCTTCTAGAATTTCAAACAATATTGACAGCATTCACATACTTATATATCTTTCAAATTACAGCCCCTTTGTCAAGCTATCTACAGACAAGTGGCTTAAATATGTTTACTGCATGGATATTAGGGTGTGCCAATTTTGTCAACTTTTTTCAAATCAATTTTGGTAGTGAAAATATAGTGTCTTTTCATGTCAAAACTTGAAATTGGCCAACCAAAATGAAATAAAATAACCCTTACCTACATCAATTTTACCTTAAAGCTTCAGAAATTGACTCTTTTACTAAATAATAGGACATAAATTGATTAACTATTCATCTGTCACAGAATTATCCCACTGATCGCATATGGAGTGTTTTCAAAGTCATATAGTTGTTGTACAATGTACAAGTCACAACATGAATAGAACAGAGAACTGTCCCTCACTCTCAGTCCTCAGTTGCCTCTTAGATGTCATAGACGGTGGTTTGCTGTTATTGCTCTTGTACCTACTTCATAGTTATTCTACTAGACGAATACTACAGTTTAACTGTAAGTATGGATTATTGATTATTACAATTATTTATTATCATATTCTTCTGTCTAATTATGTTGTAATCCCATGAAATATTTTTTTATTGAATTTTAGAACATCGAATGACTAAACTTTGAAACATCGTAATTGATATAAAATACTTAAATGTTTTTCTTTCTTTTCAGATATTCCTAAGATGCCAAAATTGAAGACAAGAGGTCAGTCGTCATGCCACTTGAGCCTGTTAGTCGGTACAGGCAAGGAGCTTCCCGTATCAGAACTACCAACAGTGCGAGACATGCTGAGACTAGGGTTACTCCTTCGTGGACAAAATACAAAGGATAGAAGGAACTACACAGAGAAAGAGCTCATAAGGGACATGATTCCCCCTCTTCTGCATCAGTGGAAAAAAGCTAATGTGTTATTCAAACCACCTGTACTCAATCAGTATAGAACTATTGAGCTAAAATTAACAAAGCTGTGGCACAAAGCAGTCGAGACATCACTTGGTAAAGGAAAACTAGCAAATAAAAATAAATTTCTGCACACACTTGATACTCTTCTTGACATTTTTAACTGCCAGTGCCCCATAGAGTTGTGTTCTGAAGCCAATTGTTCTCCCTCATGCAGAAGAGAACCTCACCCTCACATTGATTGTCGCTGTCCTCGTGAGAAGAAGATCCCTGTTTTGGAGCTGGCTTTCATAAAGGCGCAGAGAACAAAGGCACGAGGCCAAGGAAGTATGCAGATTGGTTCGGCAGATTATTCAGAAACCAAAAAACAGATTGTTATTGCTAAGAAAAAAGAAAAAATCCGAGAGAGGGAAGAAAGGAAGAAAAAGAAGAGTGAAGAAGCCACCCAAAGAGATGAAGAGCTCTATCAAGAGGTTTCTCACTTCTTTGAAAGCTCTTCAGATGAACAGAAAGAAGTAACATCAGTTGATAGCTCCAAAATGCCATCTGAACCTTCGCCGAAGAGAATGAAATACAACACTAAAGACATCTCAAATATTGCCCTTGCCAGTATTCGCCACCATACGGGGCTACGAGAGACTGCAGAGATTGACACTGCCGTTTGGATAGATGCAGGCCCCATCAGCCGAGAGGATACATCCTTAGTGATAGATCATAATAAGATAAGAAGAGCACAAGAAAAAATAATGAAGGAAATATCTGATCAGCATGAAAAAGATTTGAAGGAGGAAGGTCTTTCTTGCCTTTTGTTTGATGGAAGAAGAGATGACACAAAAGTTCTCCTAGAGGTAGAGGGAATGGACAGAAAGTTTCCCGGTCTCATCAAAGAAGAACACTACTCTGTGTGTTCCAAACCTGGTGGCCGCTATTTGTTTCACTTTGTTCCTGAAGCAGAAGTAGAAGGCAAGAAACATGCAGAGGCAATTGCTGATCAAATAATATGTTGGCTTCAAGAAAGAAGACTTGACAGTTCACTGCAGGCCGTTGGTGGAGACTCAACTGTGGTGAACACTGGATGGCAGAGCGGTGTTATGACGCATTTAGAGAAAAAACTTGGAAGAAGGCTTGTTTGGATTGTATGTGATTTGCACACAGGGGAACTACCTCTTCGTCGTCTCATCCAGGAACTTGATGGTCCTACAAAGAGCAACAACAAGTGGTCAGGCCCCCTTGGCAACATGCTAGATGAAGCAACGGAATTATAAATAAATACAAAATTTCCAAAGGTCGAAGTAGGCCCTCCCCTTCCAGTGTTGTCTGAAGAAGTTATCAAAGACCTCAGCACGGATCAATCTTACGCTTATCGTATTGTTCAAGCAATCAGATCAGGAGAGTTGCCTCAAAATCTGGCTCTCTTGGAGATTGGACCCGTAAGTCACAGTCGTTGGTTAACTACAGCGATTCGTTTGTGCAGGATTTGGGTTTCCAAACATGCACTGAAGGGCAAAATGCTACAGAATTTGATGTTAATTGTTGAATTTATTATTGGGTTTTATCTTCCTCACTGGTTCAATGTAAAACTTAATCCAATGTGGATGGAGGGGCCCAACCACATCTTGTTTGAATTACAGCTACTGAGAACCCAAAGGAAAGTAGTGATGGACATCGTGTTACCTGTGGTGAGAAGGTCCGCTTGGTACGCTAGGCCAGAGGCAGTTTTGCAAGCAATACTCTGCAGCCAATGTACCAAAGAGCGAACTGAGGCTGTGGAAATCATTCTAAAGCTTAGAGGAACATCACTAGATGATGACCAGCTGGGAGACTGCTCTGTTCAGACAAGGAAGGTACCTCCGATAAACGTCAATGCCACGTAATTGTCAGAATTAGTTAACTTGAGTTCGAAAGTTTTGGAGCCACCACTGACAACATGTATAACAAACAAAGATTTAACACAACTTAAAGAGGCCCCAATGCAAGTGCCAAAGTGGCCTTCTCACACTCAGAGTGTGGAGAGATGTGTGAAAATGGTCACAGAAGCAGCTAGTCAAGTTTATAGTCACGAGAGGCGAGAAGGCTACATCAAAGTGCAAGTAGCAAGCCGAATGCTGATGTCAAGGAACCGCAGCAAAAAGGACATGACTGCATTGGTTACTTTCAAATAAAGACTCTGAATGATATCTTATTGCCACTTTAAATGTTGATAGGATGTTTGCGCACATTTGTCATTTTGTTACGAATTTACGGAAAAATGGAATTTTTTAATTAAAATTGATGTAGGTAGGAGTTATTTTTTATTGTTTTTGAAGCAAGGATATTATTTTATATGCCAAATGATTACATTAAATTGCTACCAAATCACATGATTTTCAATTTAGTCATTTCACCCCCAAAATTGACACACCCTAATGGATATGGTAGAAAAATCCCTTACAGATTTGAAGAAAAGATCAAGAGAATTTGATAAAGTATATTGTCAGGCTTTGAAATTTGCCAACAAATCCAATGAGCACATTGCACAATTCAATAATGATGAAAATCAAACAGTGAAAATTGATTTTGTAAAAACTGAGTTACCAATCAAGAGGAAACATAAAACAAAGAGAGTGGCAGATGAACTAGCTGCTGATGAAAAAAACACATCTGATTCTTTGTCAGACTATCGTGTACATGTGTTCATCTTGATAATGGATCGTGTTGTACAATCACTGGAATCCCGTTTCATTGACCATAGACAACTATATAAGGATATGTCATGCCTCGATCCATCAAATTATGAATATATTACTAAAAATGGTCTTGAAGAAGAAGCATTGGAAGGTATTCTTGAGCTTGCTCCAGGGATAAATAGAAATGAAGTAAAATTAGAATTGCAGTCTTTTGCATCGAACTTTGAAATATTTAAGCTTTTGCTGAATGATGATAATGCAGAGAGCAGCAGTAAAATGAATTCATGCTCTAAATATTGTGGCAATTGTCCATCATGTGTTTTGTATATTCTTGCATCAAACAGACTTAATGACAAGGCATATGATAATCTTTACCAAATGTACAAAGCTATCTGTACACTGTCTGTGACTCAAGTTCAGTGTGAACGGGCATTTTCTAAGCTTAAAATAATAAAAACAAGATTACGAAATTCTTTGTCGGAGGAGAATCTGGAAGCATACATGTTGATGTCTATAGAAAAGGTCATGGAAACTATAATAGACCGATTTACAAACTCGAGTAATGAACTTAAAAAACTACTCTTAGTATAGCATATATGTATGTATGTATGTATATGCAGGCAGTACTTGTAAAATATTTGTACTTATTGGTAAAATAAATTTATAAAAAAATATTAACTTTTTTTATTTAAACAAACTTAACTCATAAATAGGCCTATTAGGATAGGACTGGAATTGAATTATGTAATGGGGTTATGGGCCCCCTGACCTCTTTGGCAGACAAAATTTTATGAGCCAGTCCGCCACTGATATGATGATGTTATTGATGATTTTGCCCAGAAAAAATCAAGGAGGCAAAAATTTTGAAGATACAAACTGTTCTCTATAACTGTTAGCTATTACACGATTGTATCGTAGAGTTAGTAATTGTTTGGTAGTTGATAATTGCATTATTTTTTTATACATAGTTCTGTGTCATTTATTCTAAATAATGTATAAGTTAATTTTCAGGAATTTCAAGAAGAGTATTTTTTCTGTTTGTCTTCTGAAAGTACATATTTGTTGTTTTGGACATAAATGTTTCATTAAAATTGTTTCATAATTGTTTTTTATTAACACAGCCATTTTTTGTATGTGTGTGCTGAGGTGATGTAGTAAGGCGTGAGTTGGTGGATGGAGGGGTGGGGCCTCAAATGCAGTGGTGTAGTGCTGTGGGAACGCGTGGGAACGGCGTTCCCTTACTTTTTTGGTAGACGGAACGGCGTTCCCTCACTATTTCAAATAAATCCGAACTTACAAATCTCTAACGTCATGAAATTTTAATTCCCACCCCTAGAAGAAATATGAGAAAGAATCATTAACTGCTTCATTTCTTTTAGCTTCGACTGAGGCAATGCTAGCCTATAAAGATCTGGTGAAACAGTCACCACGGCGTACCAGTTAACTTTTTTTAGTTAATCATTCCAGTTGTAGCTATTTTTATTGATCGTACTGGATGTCGTATATCTAATGACACTGGAAATACTGCATCTTCAACCTTGGAATATATCCTAATATCCAGTGCATATGACCTCAAAATATCCCTGAAATTGGTCAGATTTCAAAAGATTTCCCGGGGGGCTTACAGTGCCCCCGGACCCCCAGCTGTATGGGCTCGCCGCGCTCGCCATTGTCCCCCCCGCATCTGAGTAACACTTTCAAAATGCGTTCCCTCACTTCTTTATTTAGCACTACACCACTGCTCAAATGGGTATACTGCTTATGGCCCCCTAATGGCTAGAAACGGCCCTGGGTAGAGAGGAATTTTAGCTTTTGCTTAGGTAGCCAGTGCTCTTGCAGGAGTATCAAATCTGCACTGTCACAGATTTTATGAACATCTACAATTGAATTCCTTACTGACCTTACGTTATATGAGACTATTTTCAACAAGTTATCCGCCATGACTGATAGAAAATTTATTATGTTTATTATTATTATTATTATTATTATTATTATTATTATACACAGTACAAATTTCAGGCATTAGAGTTAGGGCGCCTATTATTATTATTATTATTATTATTATTATTATATTATCATCACAGATACTAGCCCACTATGAAGCCATTTGTTAATAACGATATTACCTAAACCTTGTCAATTTCGGTTCAGATCAGGCCTGTATCTAGGATTTATCATGGAATAGTGGGCGAGTGTCATTCAGTGGAACTCACATAGGTGAGTATATACAGTATAGGAAAGATACATACATAAGGAAACCATTCCTATTTTTATTACTTATTTGTTATTTATTACTCTATTAATAACTATCGTGTTCACATGAAATAAGTAAATTTGTTGTTAAAGACAACTGAAATTCTTGAAAGTTCTTAACACCGATCGAGAAGGACACTCTCAAGCTGAAGCCTTCATGGGTGTTTCCTGGCAAAGGCGTCTACTACCGACTACACCTCAATCCTTTTGTCATAGTGATTGTGGAGCAGTGCGAGAGATGTGAGCCTGTCCTCGGTCATGGATGCTTTCAAAATCTCTAGAAACCTTTAGGAAAAATTACAAAGTTATTATAGGCACTTTTTCGATGTCAATTTCATCGCACTGACTCATGCGAGAACAAAGAGAGAATATTACACAGAAGCTAAAAATACAGTGTACTTTGGCGGAAGTCGCTGCTCTGTGGAAGGGTGGCGCGCCACCCTCACCTCCCCCCTTGTCTACGGGTTTACAGTTGTTCCGTTTTACGTTCAGCGAACGTTCCTATAATATCCGCACAGCCTTGTCCAACTTGGCACCGTTTAAGAATTCTTAAATTTTAAACTTTAGTTAGCCTTTAAACTTTGTTTTCTCTGATTTGTCGGCTATTATAAGGCATCCTATTATGAAAATAAAAATAAAATAAAAATAAAAAACTTCAGTGGCAGACCATTCGTGGTCCATATGACACATAGTAATAATAAAACTAAAAAGACAAAAATATAATAAGTAAAACATACAAGTACTAAGAATAAAAAATAAAAGTAATGGAAAATAGCAATGGATATGTTAAGTGAAACTACAAACAAACATTTTCATACCATGAAGCCCATAGTTCAGAAGACATATGATGGGCATGATGAATAGCTTGGATAACTGGGTTGGCTAACTTTACATTCTTTTGGCAAGTATATTGTGGGCTAGATTAAATTAGGTTAAGTTAGTTTTTTAAAGTATCGATGTTATGGTTTTGTCGATCCGATGGGTATAACTGCATTGGATTGACTAGGCGACCGAGCATAAATCTCAGTTTTTTAAATTTAAAACTTGTCAACCCTATTAAAAAGTGTGTAATAGCGTGGGGTGTTAGACCCTGTTAGGTTTTATGTTAGAAGTTAAGCATAGATAATATTTACAAGTACTTAAGCTTCAGGTTTTCTTGTGGGCCTATATTTTCTTTTTAGTAGCCAATAGTGGCAGCGGCAACGGAACCTCGACCAACCCACTCCTACTTCACCTATTTATAAGCTACCGACATTTACCCCTAACTGACATAATAATTAGAGAACGTAACCTACAACTTTAATCACCGCCTCGTCATCTTAACACGTTGACTGCCATGTCCACCATTTTTGGTGGACAGTGGCATTTACGGATCTGGCTGCGTCCACCAGATTTGGTTGACATACTTTCCTTTCATTAAGCGGGCTTGTCCGCCACTTCTGGCGGTCGCCCCATTATTTTTTCTATGAGAATAATATCCCTGTCCTGTGACAGTAACAGTTTTTTGTTTATAAAAGCTTGTATAAGGATAAATAGGCCCTATTGTCTTTTGAAGTATAGGGGCAAAAAAATTTTTTTTAAAGTATCCTTATTAGACATATAAAACATTGTATTTTGATAAATGAAAATACAATCAGAAATAAAAAGAAGCATAGGGAATTAACTCTTCATATATTCCTATACTGAAAAACGTAAAACCTTAGACCTATGTAAAATGTGAATGGCACTCATAGCAATAAAAAATCGCAATAAAAACGTAAAACCTTATACTTATGTATAATGTGAAAGGCACTCATTGCAATAAAAAATAAGTAAATGTAAGTAGTAACTTTTGGCATAATTAGTTTATTCTTTATTGAGGGAAAACAAAAATCATTTTTTATGAGCAGACGAAAAACATGAAATACACATGAATGTTTTTTTTTCGCATTCCTGACAATACGTTGAAACTCTTCTCACCTTTTTCTTTGCTTCATTTCTACCCAATTCTTTTGCTAATTTTTCATAACATATAACACAGTTTCGCCTTACACTCCTGTTTTTTTCATCTCTTTGCTGCGCTAATGTATGACTGTTGACACGTTCGGGTCTTTTAGTTTTATCCTCCAGAGAACACAGAAACATAGTGCATTGTATTTGTTATTACATATGACAGCTTTTTCACACAAAAAAAAATTTGGCCTGGCTACACCGACATCGGCAAACACCCTTGGCAATCAACGTGTTTATTTAGGCACAAAATAGAATTACGAATCACTGATTTAATATGATAGGAAAATGCATGCTGTTACCCTTTTGGCATTTGGTGAACGTTTCCTTTCGGTGACTTTTTGATTATATATATATATATATTAGTGATGTAGGTCACATCCGCATCCGCATCCGCGGAACATCCGCACATTTTCTCGCATCTGCATCCGCATCCGCATCCGCACTTTGGACTGCGGATGTCGTGCGGATGTGGACCGTTGAGATAAAACGTCATTAATAAGCGGAAATTATCAAATTCTACTATATTAATAGAACTAGTTCATTGTGCGCAAAAGTGATGCAAGCGACAAGACGAGAGGCTGTTCTTGTATGAAGTTACTCTCTTGCAACCTACTTAGATCCACGTTACAAAGCTAAGTTATTTTCACCTAGTACATTAGAACGAGTTAAATCATCACTTAGCAAAGCAGTTGAAGAGCTTCAATCTCTTGAATCTGTCGCTTCGCCACCCACCAAAAGAATAAAAGAAAGTTTCAGTGACAGAACCAACACCTTCAACAAGCAAATCTATCACAGAATCTCTCTCTCAGTTTCTTGAGTCAAGCAGCGATGACGAGACCTACGCGATGTCAAAAGATGTAGTAAAAATGATCGAGAGCTATCACCAAGAAAAACGCCTGGCTGCATGTGACAATCCTATTAGTTGGTGGAAAAATACGCAGAATATCTATCCATACTTGAGTAAACTTGCAAGGAAACATTTAGCACGTCCTCCAACAAGCGTACCAAGCGAGAGATTATTTAGCAGTGCTGGATTAATATATGATGAAAAGAGAAACAGACTGGCAGCAGAAAAGGCAGAAAAATTAATGTTCCTTAAGCATAACCTTCCTATAATTAAGTTTGAATATTAAACGATGAACATCTTAGTTTACTTTATTTTAATTACTCATTTATAAATATGCCTAATAAAACTTTAAACTTAATATAAATAGTTATCAAGCTAATTAAAGATCTCTTTCTATAAGGGTGGAGGTTGGGGAAAGAGGTCGGGTAACACAATTATGGTTTCTAATTGTGGCTGAAACTCAACCAAATATAACGAATTTATTTGCAGACGAATTCACTAATTGATTTCTATATTAGTTAGATGCTTGCTATTATTTTATATGTTCAGGGAAAAGTACAGCAATTATTGTACAATTAATCAATTATACTACATTATAGCTACAGCTCTCTCTATATAATAACTTATTATATACGTTAAACACAACAAATCTCGAATATATCCTAAAAAATAACGAAAATGTAGACATCCGCATCCGCATCCGCGGATGTTGAAATCAAACATCCTCATCCGCATCCGCATCCGCGGATGTGAAAAAAATGACATCCGCTCCGCTACATCACTAATATATATATATTATACGGCCCTCGGAGGTGGATTAAAATTAATTACTCCAAGAGGGTATAATGTAGTACTTCTAGATCGGGAAGACCGTCTCGATGTCTGGCGTTCCCGCAATCACAGAGCACTTTGTTGATCCTGTAGACTTCCTATCCCAAGTTCCCAAACGTCAAAGAACAAAGAAACCCGTCGGCAGTTATTAATTTAATCAAATTTAGGCAAGACGGTTATTAATCAGTTACAATAAATCAAATGTTTCTTTTTCACAGAGTTAATAATATGAATATTTCTTCCAATAAAAGTTTATACGGTAAATATAATAATAGTTAATCCTTAATTGTAAGATATTAAATAAGTCAGAGACCCCTCTAAGACACCCTTGTCCGTTCTGAGTCTCCAAGCTTGTATGAGTTAATTGCTAAGTCTACTGCCTTTTCCTACAGTCAGACTCCAATTGAAAACCCATTAATCTTCCAATTCCAAAAGCAATTCCCTAACGAGCTGACTTTCCCTCGTCAGCCCGGAGACCCGTCTCCTTGGAATCTGCCTTAAGGGTGTTGAGCGCCTTCTTATATAGTCAAAGGAACGGAACCTGCCAACGCCACCACGCAAGTGGTTGACGTTACTTGAGAACTTTAGAGAAGCGAGCGTCTCACAATCCATTATGTTTCCCAGGTGAAATCAAAGAAACCGTCCGCGTCACTGGCGTGTGATTTCCGTTTGGAAGGAAATTAGTCATACACTAGCGTGTGAATTATTAAATGAATGAAATTACATAAGAATAATTGTCATCAGGGCGCGGCTTTACTTCGATGATAAATCAAAATATAACATGTATAACATATATATATATATATATTTGTATTGCAGTGAAAATAGAGAAACTAAACGTGGTACTGATAGTCATCTTAGACCTCCAAACTCTCCAAATGAAAAATTTTCGGATGCCATTGATAATATCAGAACTCTAATAAAGTCCCTAAACTCTCCATCCCCTAATATAATACTCTGCGGCGATTTTAATCTCCCATTTATAATACAAAAAGGTGGGTAGAAATATATTTATACAGCAAGATAAGGGGGGAACAAGAGAGGACCAGGAGCAAGCAAAAATGCTGGTGGCTCTCACAAACGAGTTTATGCTGACACAGGAGATAACAGAAAATACCAGAAAAAATAACTGCCTAGATCTGGTATTCACGAATAACACGAACTTGACTGCTGATGTAAAAATAACCCCAACTATTATCTCAGACCACAATGTAATCGAGTTATCAACAAATATGGCGATAACATTAAAAGACAATACACATACGAAAGGAATAAGCAAATTTGGGGCTTTTAACTTAAACTCCAAGACCATAAATTGAGAAGAAAGCAGATCACACATGGCCCAAATAGAGTGGAGAACAGTTTTAGAGAATAATACAATGGAGGAAATGCTAACAACCTTGGAAGAAAAGACGCTGAAAATTTTAGAAAAATATGCTCTGAAAGCACAGCCAGAAGGAAAGAGGAACTGGCTAGAGAGGCAAAAGAGAAGAATATTCCCAAAAGAAAGAGAGTAGCGACGAAGTTAGCAAATTGCGGAGACAACAATGCCAGGAAAGTAATATAAGAAAAACTGGAGAGTATCGACAGGGAAATACAAACCCTGATTAAGGGCCATGCAGAGAGGGAAGAGAAAAAGGCGGTAGAAGCAATAAAGGAAAATACAAACTACTTCTACAGCTATGCGAAAAGGAAACCAAAAACGCGCGCTACCATCGGGCCCTTAAGGAAAGGAAATAATGAACTAACAGACGATCTAAAAGAAATATCTGAAACATTGAGAGCCCAGTATGAATCGGTCTTCAGTACCCTAAAAAGTGACAAAGCGATACCTGACATAGATGCATTCTTCGAAGAGAAATTGCAAGGAGAATGTATAACAGACTGATTTTACCCCAGAAGATGTAGCGAGAGCTATAGGACAAATGGAATCACATTCAGCTGCAGGTCCGGAGAAATGGAACGCACTACTGATTAAAAACTGTAAAAATGAAATAGTTACACCCTTATACTGGATATGGAGAAGATCCCTAGACACTAGGAAAATACCGAGCATCTTGAAAAGAGCGAACATTGTCCCTATATATAAAGGAGGGGATAGATCTCAAGCAAAGAACTATAGACCAGCGTCATTGACGTCCCACCTCATCAAAATATTTGAAATAATAGTCAGAGAGAAAATCTATGACTTCTTGGAGACACTGGAAAGATGCAACGAAAATCCGTACAGATTTCGATCAGGAAGATCATGCCTATCACAACTTATAGAGCATTATAACAATATCCTAGATGCACGTGAAGGCAATTTAAACTACGATGTTATATACACAGACTTTGCTAAAGCTTTCGACAAATTCGATCATGGTATAATAGCACATAAAATGAAATATATGGGAATAACAGGCAAAGTGGGAAAATGGATCTACAACTTCCTCACAGAACGTCTACAGTTCGTCAAAATTCAAGGTGTATCATCATCAGAATCAGAGGTACGCAGCTCAGTACCACAAGGTACAGTACTGGCCCCACTCCTGTTCATTATCATGCTAACAGACATAGACAGTGGAGTAAACAGCAACAGTATAGTAACATCCTTTGCGGACGATACAAAGATCAGCAGAAAAATCAGCGATGCAAATGAAGTGGAGACCTTGCAGTGGGACACGAACAAAATATACAAGTGGTCAGAAGACAACAATATGACTTTTAACACCGAGAAATTTCAGCGCTTGAGATATGATAGAAATGAGGAATTTAAACAGACTACATATCATACTCCAGATAGACAGGAAATTCAGAGAAGCACGAAAGCAATCGACTTGGGGATAATAATAACCGATGATGCCAAATTTGAGACATCAAAGCAAATAGCAATAAACAAAGCAAAAAGAGTCGCGCGACAGGTACTAAGAACTTTCAGAAGGAGGGACAAGACAGTAATGATTCCCCTGCTGAGAACACTAATCATAGCAAAACTTGAATACTGCTCAGTTTTGACGTCCCCATATAAAAGGGAAGCAATTAATAAACTAGAAGAAATGCAGAGACATTTCACAACCAAGATTGATGGCTGCAAAGTACTATACTACTGGGAAAGACTACGTAAACTAAATAGAAAATGATCGTAAAACTGGTACCAAAAATCAAACTAAACCCAATTACCATCCAAACAACGCTGGAAAATAGGAAAGGCAGAATGTGTAGTGTTCCCAAATTAAATGCCCGACAAGGGAGCTCCTCAACACTGAAGGAAAATAGCTTGGTTGTCAGGGGGCCAAGACTTTTTAACCAGCTTACAAAGGACCTCAGAAACGTTACAGGGGTCAAAGTTGAAGTCTTCAAGAGAGGACTAGATGCCTGGGTCAGGACGGTACCAGATGAGCCGGGTGTACCTGGCTATGTGCAGTGGAGAGCGCAAGAGAGCAACTCGCTCCTGCACCAAGCCATGCCTAGAGGCGGGGCCACCAGTTTGAGCTTCGTGTGAAGAGAGACTAACACACGGAACCTAAACGAGGTTAACTTGGTTACTGTATCCATTTTCCCACTTTGCCTGTTATTGCCATATGTTTCGTTTTGTGCGATATTATGATCGCATTTGTCGAAAGCTTTAGCAATATATATATATATATATATATATGAAAATTATTTCACGAAAGTAACACGTGAAAAATATTTATGATGAATGAAACCACGAAGGAAAGGAAACACAAAATGGTGCTCAAGCGCTTTCGTCTAATGACATCCTCAGGAACACTGAAGTACATAAAAGGGTGACAGCCTATATATAGGTTACAGAAAGAAAAAAAAAAGAAAAAAATATATATATATATATATATATATATATATATATATATATATATATGCAATAAACGGAGAAGTAAAAATAAAAATTAAAAATTAAAGGTTTATCAGAGAGGCATACAGATTTGTAAGGAAAAAATATCGATTTTTAGCACAAGATCAAATGAATTATAAAAATACAAATTTATACTGGAAATCTGCCCGGGTTTTAACACTTTGCCTTTTTTGGTTAAGTTTCGATGTATATAAAAAAAAAAAGAAAATTAAAAGTTAATAAAGTAGCATACAAGTTTACCAAAGATTTAGCGTTCTACCCTTCTTATCTAAATCTGTTTTGAAGGAATTCAAAACAACAGGATCGAGTTGAAAAAGACCTTTGCTTATGTTGAAGTCATTTGAAAGTTGGATAATGGCAGACTCAAGAATATTTCTATTAACAATGTTGCTAGAGTGGAATAAAACTGAAGCATTATTCCAATCAATACAGTGGGATAACTCTGACAAATGGACAAAAAGGGCACTGGACAACTGTCCTGTTCTAACGGAATATTGATGCTGTTTTATACGTGTGCAAATCCTTTCCCGTCTGACCTATGTAAAAGGAATCACATTGTTTACACCCAATTTTATAGATAATGCCTGAATTATTGGTAGGGCTATTTTTTACTATGATATTTTTCACAATATTGTTATATGAAAATACTACATTAATATCCAAAAGTTTAAGTACATTAGCAATGCCTAAAAAGCCCGGGAAAAATGGAAGTACTAAAATATTTTTTGACAAAGTACGAGTGTTATTATTGCCACGATAGAAAGTTCGTTTTGCCTTGTTGAGACAAGATTCCATAAACGCAGATGGATAACACAGATCACTTCCAATACCGTTGATTTTTTCCAATTCGACATCGATGTATTCCGGACTGGCGATCCTAAGGGCGCGGAGAAACATTGATGAAAAAATGGCCTTCTTAGTGGGGGTGTCATGTCCCGAGTAAAAGTGTACGTAGGACAAATTGTTTGTTGTTTTCCGATAGATACTAAACTTAAAACCTGGGCTTTCCCTATGTACACGCACATCCAAAAATGGGATTGAATTGTCTTGTTCCACTTCTAAAGTAAACTTAATGGAGGGGACTTGATCATTTAACTGAAGGAGGAAGTTATCCAGGTCACGATTCATGGGCCAGATACACAAAATATCGTCGACGTACCGCAACCAAGGGATGCCAACCCCCAGGATTCTCGGAATGTAAGTAATTTCGAAAAACTCCATATAAATATTGGAGAGGAGGGGCGATAAGGGGTTGCCCATGGCCATCCCAAAAACTTGTTGATAATACTCGTTATTGAAAGTGAATTTACAGTCTTTGATGCAAAGCTTAATAAGATCCAAAACAATGTGTGAAGGTAGTGGCAGGTCATACTTATGTAATTCTTGGGAGAGAAAGTCAAGCATATCGTCAATCGGCACTTTTGTAAACAATGAACAAACGTCAAAACTGATCAATCTATCGTTAGTTTCAGTACGTGCATTATTCAATTTTTCAGTAAGATCCATGGAATTTTTTACATGTGAATCAGAGATAGTTCCGAGAATGGGGGACAAGACTTTGACAAGCCATTTGGAGAGTTTATAAGTAATAGAGCCCACCGAGCTAATAATAGGGCGCATAGGGTTGCCAGGTTTGTGGGTTTTAATAAGACCGTAAAGGTAGGGCAGAGAAGGTGAAGTGGACATGAAAAGCGGAATTAAGTCCTTATGATCTTTGAGAATGCGTTTCAAGCCACTATTAAATGATTTGATGACGTCATCATGCGGGTTCTTCCTAAGTTTGCTGTATGTGGCGGGGTCCTGGAGAAGCTCGTTCATCTTTCCGATGTAGTCTACTTTGTCCATAATAACTATGGTGTTAGCCTTGTCTGCTTTAGTAATATGGAGCTCCCCATCTTTTTTTAATTGTGAGAGGCTATTGCGAAAACGTTTAGGAAAGTTATCTTCATAATTACTATTCGCCGCACTATAAACGAGGCCTTTAACTATGTTAAACAAATACTGAGGGAGATTACACTGTTTTTCAAAACGCGAGACTGTAACAAATTTGTAAAGCCGAAGCTTTTTTAACAATAAAAAAGGACATACCATATCCAAGGGCACTTTTTGCATCGTCACTAATGTTTTTCGAAGAAAGGTTCAAAACACACTTCGAGCTTACTTTTTTACTCCACTGACTATTTCGAATGAGACTTTTAATTTTTCGATCCAAAATATTACGAAGTGAAGTAGTTCTCCGACGCAACTCGTTGTAAATTTCATCAAACAAAGGTTGGATCTACGGTTGGGGAATAACGGTTACAAAATTACGTTTGGCGATGTTTAAATTTTTGAAGGCAACCCACTCATTTTGTCTGGTGACTTCAATATGTTTCTTTAAAATTAATCTGCTGAAGTTGTTGAACGGATGGTCGTCAATTTGTCTGAGGCGAATCGGAAGCAGGGATTTGGGAAGAACTTGCTCCTCTAGACAATTAGTAAGAAACTTTCGTCGGATACGAATTGCATGCCCCTTCATTAATGTAGAAGAAAACACGGACACAAACGGAGACAAGAGAGGGAACAGCAAGCCGAAGGAACGCGTGGTGTTCATTATATGAAAATTATTTCACGAAAGTAACACGTGAAAAATATTTATGATGAATAAAACCACGAAGGAAAGGAAACACAAAATGGTGCTCAAGCGCTTTCGTCTAATGACATCCTCAGGAACACTGAAGTACTTTGTCAAAAAATATTTTAGTACTTCCATTTTTCCCGGGCTTTTTAGGCATTGCTAATGTACTTAAACTTTTGGATATTAATGTAGTATTTTCATATAACAATATTGTGAAAAATATCATAGTAAAAAATAGCCCTACCAATAATTCAGGCATTATCTATAAAATTGGGTGTAAACAATGTGATTCCTTTTACATAGGTCAGACGGGAAAGGATTTGCACACACGTATAAAACAGCATCAATATTCCGTTAGAACAGGACAGTTGTCCAGTGCCCTTTTTGTCCATTTGTCAGAGTTATCCCACTGTATTGATTGGAATAATGCTTCAGTTTTATTCCACTCTAGCAACATTGTTAATAGAAATATTCTTGAGTCTGCCATTATCCAACTTTCAAATAACTTCAACATAAGCAAAGGTCTTTTTCAACTCGATCCTGTTGTTTTGAATTCCTTCAAAACAGATTTAGATAAGAAGGGTAGAACGCTAAATCTTTGGTAAACTTGTATGCTACTTATTAACTTTTAATTTTCATTTTATTTTTATATACATCGAAACTTAACCAAAAAAGGCAGTGTTAAAACCCGGGCAGATTTCCAGTATAAATTTGTATTTTTATAATTCATTTGATCTTGTGCTAAAAATCGATATTTTTTCCTTACAAATCTGTATGCCTCTCTGATAATCCTTTAATTTTTTATTTTTATTTTTACTTCTCCGTTTATTGCATATATATATATATAAATATATATATATATATATATATATATATATATATATATATATATAATATATATATATATATATTATTATTTTTTTTTTCTGTAACCTATATATAGGCTGTCACCCTTTTATGTACTTCAGTGTTCCTGAGGATGTCATTAGACGAAAGCGCTTGAGCACCATTTTGTGTTTCCTTTCCTTCGTGGTTTTATTCATCATATATATATATATATATATATATATATATATATATATATATATATAGGGTGAGTCAGAAGGTCGTAAACATAGGAAGGATAGGAAACTTTATTGCAAAAAGACGTGGTAAAAGTAATGTTATAAGATGTGCTCTATATGTTCTCCTTTCACATCCAGACATTTCTGGACTCTGTTTCCCCACTCGACCTGGACTCTTTCCGGGGCATCAGGCTGGATTGCAGCACAGGCTCACGTTAGTCCTATGTTTCCGGACTTTTTTGATTCACCATATATATATATATATATATATATATATATATATATAAAATTTAGGGTGGTCCAAAAAAGTAAATGTTGAAAATTCGTAGGTCTTACCCCTTAAAATTGTTACCTATGTTGAAAAAACTAAATATAAAATTTTAATAAGGTCAAAAAATTCTAAGTGGTGCCACATCGCATTTAAATTTAGATGTTTTCAAAAACCTTTTTTGCTTCTTCCCCATAAATATAGATTTATTGTGTCTTTACGAAAAATATTTAGATATATATAATTTTTTTGCATAATATAGATTTTGTATGCTTATTGTGGTTAAATATTCCGAAGCACATCTTGTATGAGCGGTACTGAACACGTTGAGGCAAGAATCGCATCTGTTCTGTTGATACTTGTATTCACGTTTTTCCATGAAATAGATTTCGTCACATTTCCCATTAAGTGCTCATCTTGAGTAAACGTGTTGAAAGGGCGTTCCTATAACAGTCGTATTTTTTATTCACAAGCCTCAGTCTTTTGCCAACCTGTCGTTTGCAGTGTATTGTTTGCAGTCGTTTGCAGTGTATTGCAGTTCGTTTGCAGTGTTGTAATAGTGAATAATCATATTAGAAATGGCAAGTCCCTCAATGAAAACTCGCAGAAATACCGAAATATGGCTCATTGGACAACCAATTGAAATGATATGCGGGAGAAAACTTCCTTCCAAAGGTGATGTGCTCCGTCGTCTTTTTTATTTACTTAAGGAAAAGAAAACTCTAAGAGAAGCTTCTAAAGCAGTTTACATAGAGGCAGTTGAATTTTGGGAACAAGCTAGAATTCCAACAAGAGCTGATTATAATGTTATACCAATGATTAAAATTCCGGTGCTCCGAAACTCAGCGTGAGAAAGAGAGATTGTTTCGGGACAGTTTAAACGATCTCTTTGATATTGCTCACCAAAAAGCGCACGAGATGAGCAAGATTAAAGAAGACAGAGAATTCCTCCAAGCTCAAAAACAGGAGGGAAGAAAAGGATATATGGCTAACGTTGACAAAGCATTATCAGAGAAAGAAGATCGTAAAAGGAAGAGAGAGTCAGCTAAAGAACGGTTAGCACGTAGGGAAAGTAAGAGAAAGGAGGAAGAAACAAAGTCTGCCAAATTGACTTCATCAAGTAGCATGAGTAGTGAAGATGAAACAATGAGCGTGAGTAGTGAAGATGAAACAATGTTGTGTGAAGCTAACACGGCATCAAAAAATAATGCAGGCAAGAAGGTTCCTAGCAAACCAAGTAAGAAGGAACTTGTAACACGAGACGTTGCAGTTGCACTGGATAGATCAAATATTTCTGATAGACAGGCCGTATATGTGCTATCAGCTGCTGCCTCTGCATTAGATCATGATCTTGATGACTTGTCCATAAGCAGAAGTACAGTTCGTCGAAAGAGAATGGATGTACGTGAGAAAATCGCAAAAGATTTAAAAGAATCCTTTAATCCTGAATATTCTTTAATGGTGCATTGGGATGGAAAAATGAATGCTAATCGATTTAACTGGAAATGAAAAAGTTGAAAGAGTAGCAGTGTTCGTGTCAGGAGGAGGCAAATCAAAGTTGCTTGCAGTTCCCAAACTCGAGTCTGGCACAGGAGTAGATATTGCAACAGCTGTTGTCGAATGTTTAAAGGACTAGAACTTAATTGATCGCATTAAAGGTATGTGCTTTGACACAACTGCCACGAACACGGGTCCTAAAAAGGGAGCTACTGCACAAATAGAACAAAAGCTTGGAGAAGACTTACTAAATATTGCATGCCGGCACCATGTAGTTGAACTTATTGCATCCAATGTTTTTGAGGTGTGTCTTTGTTCCGCCAGTAGCGGACCTGATATTCCGATATTCAAATGCTTTAAGTCTGCCTGGAACTCCATCAATAAAGAAAATTTTGAAACCTTTCCTGATACTCCAGGACGTGATGAACTGCTTGTTATTTGTAAGAAACATCTAACCTCAACGCAAATCCGAGATGATTACAGAGAGGTCCTGGAACTTACAATCATCTATCTAGAAGATGTACCACCACGTGGAGTCAAATTTCTAAAGCCAGGTGCTTTGCATCGTGCCAGGTGGATGTCTCGCATAATCTATGCAATAAAAATGAATCTTTTCTGCTCACAGTTTAAAATGACTCTAAAGGAACAAAGTGGAATAAAACGTTTTGCACAAGCACTTTCTCGCCATCTCAAGCACTTTCTCGCCATCTTTGGTACCGAAGTGAATTTCTTATTTCACTTTCATTCTTTGATGAAGATATTTCCATTGATGTTAAAAGAGACATCGTAGAGGCACTCGACATAAGAGGATCTAAACATCCGCCCAAAAGAATAAATTTGAATCTTTCTGTCAACGATATTCAAACAATCAAGACAGTAGCCAGCTTTGTTACTAGCTCGTCTCGACTATTTTTCACTAAGCTCGGGACTCCCAATAGCCTTTCTTGAGGATGATCCAACAAACTGGAAGAACAGACAAGATTATCAAATGGCTCTTGAGTATGTCAAGTCAATGATGGTAACAAATGATAACTCCGAAAGAGGAATAGCATTAATAAAAAATTTCAATGCACATCTAACTAAGACTGAAAGTCAAAAGCAGTTTCTCCTGCAAGTAGTGGAGTAACATCGCCTGCAGTTTCCTAATGTAAAAAAAATCAAACTTAAAGCAGGAACTGCGAACGCAGCAACAATGAGTGGGAGATGGGCAGAGCTGGGCACTTCCGCAAACACTTTCGCAAACCGCAAATTCCGCAATTGCGGAAGTATGTTTTTCGTTTGCGGATTTGCGTTTGCGGCAAAGTCATCGCAAATTAGTGAATTTGCGTTGCGGAACTAAGACCGCAAACGCAAATCTTTCAGCAAATTTCCCACGTGGCCACTGGCCAAGCCCGCTAGTGCTGTGACGCTGCTGTCACTGGCCGCCAATTGGCTGGCAGGCAGCGCGTCATCTTTCCCGCCACTCCGCCGCCCCGTGCATCTTTTTAATAAAAACAAGGCTAAAACATTAAACATTAAAAAGATATCAAAACTTTTTATACCTCTTTAATGTTTTGGATACTTTTTATAGTTAAAATTGCGATTGCGGAATTTGCGGTTTGCGGAAGTGTTTGCGGAAGTGCCCAGCACTGTAAAAATTGGAAATATGGTTTGCGTTTGCGGATTTGCGTTTGCGGCACCAAAAATGGCAAGCAGTTTGCGGATTTGCGGTTGCGGAAGGTAAGGTTTGAGTTTGCGGATTTGCGATTGCGGAAGTGATTTTGAGTTTGCGGTGCCCAGCTCTGGAGATGGGCACCCATGAGACCCCCACCTCTGAGTGGTTAATACTCCATTATAGTTGAATATGGAGGGGGACTGCGATAAACTAAAGAAATTTTTGAATATGAATTCAAAGAATTTTGAAACAAGAAAATTAAGAAATTTAAAGTCGAGTGTGGCACCGCTAAATATTTATTAATTTTGATAAGTTTTGGTCAGTAATGTTTTTTTAATATAGGTAACAATTTCCGAGGGTAAGACTTAAGATACAGATACTTTTAAAATTTACTGTATAATTTTGGACCTCCACGAAGGAAAAAGAAAACAGAATGGTGCTGAAGCACTTTAGTTAGCCAAAGACAAAGCGGAATACATTAGAAAGATGAACGCGTTTCTCCAGAACTCCGCCACATACAGAAGCTTAGGAACAACCCAGAGGATGACGTCATGAAATCATTCAGCATTGGCTTGAAACGTATTCTCAAAAATCATAAGGGCTTAATTCCGCTTTTCAAGTCCACTTCACCTTCTCTTCCCTACCTTTATGGTCTTATTAAAACCCACAAACCTGGCAACCCTATGCGCCCTATTATTAGCTCTGTGGGTTCTATTACCTATAAACTCGTCAAATGGCTTGTAAAAGTCTTGTTCCCCATTCTCGAAACTATCTCTGATTCACATGTAAAAAATTCCATGAACCTTACTGAAAAACTGAATAATATACGCACTGAAACCAACGATAAATTTATCAGTTTCGAAGTTTGTTCATTGTTTACAAAAGTGCTGATTGACGATATGCTTGACTTTCTCTAGTAGTATGAAAACAATGTTAGAGTGCAATGCAATTGCATGCAACCTTGCAACAGTGACATTGCATCTTGCAACCTTGCATGCAACAAGATGAAAGACTGTTTTAACCCCCCTCCACCCGACCCCCCCCCCCCAAAAATTTTTTTTATATATATATGAAATGTATGTATGTGGGTGTGTATGCATGTATAGAAAAGACAAAACTTCTTATATATATATATATTATGAATTGTGTATATATGTAACGGAAGGTAGGATTAGACCTCCCCCAAAGGTGGGTATCCTAAAATAAAACACAAGAAGGAGGAGAGAAGATCCACCCATCCGTGGCCATGGCGCTTCACATAATGGGGTCTTCAGCATCACAGCCATCTGGCATACAAGGTAGCCAAATGTAAACACCTCACAGCCAGTGGTATAGGACGTACACAGCTCTTTCCTTGTACATACATATAAAGGAGAATTAGCATTGTTTTGTCTCAAAAAACACACACGCACATCGTATATGCCGTACACACGTAAAGGAGAATTAACACAGTTCTATCATACTACCTCACAAACCCCTCCACACATAGCCCCATCTAAAAAAAAAACACACACACATACTGTACACACGTAAAGGAGACTTAACGCAACTCTATCTCAAAAAATACACTCGAATAAGCCTTCCTGAGAATACCTCACAATTCCCAATATATATATATATATATATATATATATATATATAATATATATATATCATAAAAACTCCACAAGGATATCTGGCGAACCCCCGATCCTTTCACTATACTTTCACTTCTTCTTATATACGTAATATATACACAAAGGTCGCCTCATTGAAATATGACATCAAGATCTCTGCATATAATAATTTCGTACAATGTATTTCATCATTTTAAGCCTGGTTATCGCCTAACCCAAGTGAAGATAACGATATGAAGCCGAAATATACATATTTTATCTACAAAGGCTAAAACGAGACAGCCCATGTCGGCACTCTGATCAGAAAATATCACTTTGTAGGTCATAGGGTCTTCTCCAGAGGTGACGACAATCTAAAGCAAACTATAATATTTATTTCGAAAATGCTAATTTGTAACATCTGGTGTTTGCTTGGTATAAACACAACTTGACCCAAATTTCTACTTGTATAAAATCAGGCCCAAGGGTCAGGCTTTTTAAACAATTTTTCTACCATTCTTAGATAAACTTTGTACTGTTAGGATACCTGTTAGGATACCTGTGTCCTAAATCTCTAATCAATTCTGAGTACGCTTTAAACGTATGTTTGCCCAGAGGTCCTCATACATATAAACAAGATAATTTTCTCGTGCAGGTGTATATACAATCTCTTAAAACGCATATCTATAAACATGAGCGCTAACTATTAATTTTCAAAATATATTTCTAATAATTTTTCGGAATTGCTAAGAGGTTGTAAATTTATTTCTTACGCATGAGGCCTTAATATCAGTGTGTGTGTGTGTGTGTGTGTGTGTGTGTGTGTGTGTGTGTGTGTGTGTAAAATGAACAATGAATAATTCTTATATTCATATATTCTTATATTCATTTTTGCATATAGAGTCCAAACTCGCATAACGCTGACGCAACGGGTTCTAACCTAAGTGTGAATTTCTTAAAGGTCTCTGGATTGTTTCCTTACTCGTTTTTGGTTCCTCTTTTTTTTTCGGTAAGATGTAAATGGAATAATAAACGTAAATGTAAATGTAATAATGGAAGTAATAAATGTGGAAATAAATATAAATGCAGTAATAAAGGTAATAAAATAAATGTAATAATTAGTGTAAAGGTAATAATAATAAATGTGTAAAGGTAATAATAATACGTGTAAAGGTAATAATAATAAATGCAGTAATTATGTCAAAATAATAGAATCTGTATGTATAGAACAAGAAGATAGTTTTAATTTGTGCGAATGTACTTATAAGCGGGACCCTTTAATAAAAATGCCCTTCTGGGGTCGGGGGAACGGGATCTAGCCTAGGTGCGAATTTCTTAATGGTCTCTGGATTGTTTCCTTCTCGCCTTTTTCATTCGTTTTTCGGTTTATAATTTCTGTATAATAAACAACAATGTAATAATCAATGTAATAATACATTTATAATTTCTGTAATAAATAATAATGCAGTATTAAATGTAATAAATTTAATAAAAATGTAATAATTATGTAAAAAAAAAAATAGAATCTGTATGTATAGAACAAGAAGATAGTTTTAAATTTGTGCGAATGTACTTATAAGCGGGTCCCTTTAATAAAAAAATGCCCTTCCGGTGTCGGGAGAACGGGATCTAACCTAGGTACGAATTTCTTAATGGTCCCTGGACTGTTTTCCCTCTTGTTTTTGGTTCATTCGTTTTTCTGTATCCACCCGAAGAGGATGCCAGTGGGCATCGAAACTGTTGTGGAAATAAAGTGTCTATTAGAGTGGGTTTTTATTATCATATTGAGCATAAAAATATCCTTAGCCTACCTTACTATGTTAATTTTCAATATCTTCCGACTTTACTTAAAGCAATTGGTATCAATGTAGTCTTTAAATATAATAATACTGTTAAATCACGCCTAATAAAGAATAGCCAGGATAATGTGGTTGGTTGTGTGTATTCGATCGGATGTACACAATGTAACTCAGTATATATAGGCCAAACTGGTGAAACGTTAGAGATTAGGGTAAAACAGCATAAATATGCGTGTAGAACAGCAAATCATTCTAATGCATTGTTTAACCATATGTACACTGTACAGTATAGATATAATTATAGTATCAAGTGGGATAGTTCTAAAGCGCTCGTTAAAAACAGAGAGATAATTGAAAGGAATATTCTAGAATGTGCATTTATCCATTTTAAAAATAATTTCAATAACAGTGTGGGAATGTATAAAATTGACAATATCCTGTTAAAATTCCTTTTGCCTCTCATTAACTCTTGTTAATTATGCGCTGATCTTTTTGTTTTTACGTCCTGCTGTATATATTTTGGTCATCTCGCCTTCTCCCTTCATTCCCTGACGAGGTGTACTTCTGAATACACGAAAGACCTTTGAATCATTTTTCTTTTTCCTTGTGGGTTTGCATCATTCATTCATTTCACGTGTTTAATTGTGAAATTCATCCCATATACAGTGTGTGTGTGTGTGTAAATGAAATAGAATATACAGGGTGTCCCATAAGTCCAGTCTCATTTGAAAATTAATTTTAAATTAAATTTACAAAAGTAATACATTAGAACGAAAACAAATGTTCAAATTGATGTCCTTCTTGTTGTTCGCACATGTTGATACAATGTTCCAAACTTAAACGCATGCGTGCCAAAGTCTCTGGTGTGATTTGTGCACAAACAGCACGGATATTTTCTTTAAGGTCTTCAATGTTACGCGGACGGTCAATGAACACAACAGACTTAAGGTGATCCCAGAGAAAAAATCAGGGGCATGAGGTCCGGGGATCTTGGTGGCTACTCGATTGGTCCCCTGCGCCCAATCTATCGCCCAGGGAAAACTTCATCCAACCAGCATCGCACCTCACGGCCAAAGTGAGGTGGTGCTCCATCCTGCTGAAAGTAAAACCGATGTCGCACTGCGAGTGACATTTCGTCCAAATACGGTTCCAACACATCATGCAACAACTGGAGATATCGTTCGGCATTAAGTCCTCCTTCCAGAAATACTGGTCCCTAAACAAGATTTCCATGAATGCCGCACCACACCATTACTTTTGGGTTAGTTTGGTGATGAGCATCAACGGCGACATGAGGAGTATTCCGCGCCAAGCACACGGTGTTGTGTCGGTTTACGTATCCTTTAAGGTGGAAACGCGCCTCATCGCTAAACATGATATTGTTTGGTTGGTTTCTTTTTGACTTAAACCATTCACAAAATTGAAGTCGTTGATCTGTATCATCTCCATGTAACTCTTGTACGGATAAAATTTGTGTCGTTGCAATATTCCCCGTACAGATGTCTTTCAATGTCCACTTTCGTACGCAATCTTTCTTGCCGATTGTTGTGGACATACTCGGTCCTGAAAAGTACACCAGTACTGCTTTCAGCACCAGTTGAAGTTCTCGGGCGACCCGCTCTTGGTTTGTCCTGAACACTCTCGGTCTCCTTGAATCTCGAAAGCATTCAACCAACAGAACGGTGACCAGGTCGTGGTTTATTGGGATGACGACAGTGAAATTCTTCAGCTGTCTGTCTTTGGCTAAGGCCAGAAGCATGAAAAGAACAATTTCTGCCTTTTCCTGAGGAGTGTAACTCGGTTCCATACTAGTCATTGCGTTATTCAACCTGCAACAAAAAAAAAAAGGTCCCAAAACAACTCATCAATTTGAACATTTGTTTTAGTTCTAATGTATTACTTTTGTAAATTTAATTTAAAATAAAATTTCTTATGAAACTGGACTTATGGAACACCCTATATATATATATATATATATATATCCGAACCACGCCCCACCAGCAGCCCAGCGTCTTAACCACTAGACCACTAACCACTACACCACTGAGGCGTATATATATATATATATATATATATATATATATATATATATACGCCTCAGTGGTGTAGTGGTTAGTGGTCTAGTGGTTAAGACGCTGGGCTGCTGGTGGGGCGTGGTTCGGATTTCACGTTAAACTGTAGGTCTAAGGTGGAGTGAAAAGCTTGACCTTCGTCAGAATGAACAATTCGGGCGGAAGCTAACCAAAGGTTTATTTACCAAAGGTTTTATTTATATATATGATCTGAGAGAGAGAGAGAGAGAGAGAGAGCATTACAAGGCGTTACAAGGACAAAGGGAAGCCTTAAAGACCTTTCGTTCTAATCGGGGAGGTTTCTTTTATACTTTTATAAAACTGTCCCTTTTTTAACTATTCTAGCAGTAACAGAAAACTATGTAGAAAAGCATAAGGCTTTCTCTCCATCCTCCGTTCTCTCCCCACAGAAGCGGGTACGGAAAAAGGTTGTAAAAATACCTTGACCCTGGAAAAGTAGCGAAGGAAATTTTACAGGAAAGAGAATATGTAGGCTAGCTATGCACACAGAGACCGTACACTAGAGAACATCACTGTATAAACTAACCAATAATATGCTTGTGCCGATCGCATATCAACCACTTGGAATCGTCACAAAAAACTCGAACAGATGGTTTTGATTTTATACAAAATATTTACAGCTCTATTTAACAAAGTATCAGTCCTATAAAGACCTCATGATCCACTTCAGGTAGCCCCAAAAGGACTAAGAGAGAGGTAAAGGTTAAACTCTCTATGTCTACACCCACATACACGCAGAATCATCACACCGGCAAAATGATGAAATGCTTCTTCAGGAAAGGGATGGAAACAGGAATTAAGAACAGAAATCAATTTTCCACACCATGCCCTCACCCGTCACGTGCATCAGCCACCCAAGAGAAAGAAAAGGAAAGAGAAATCGTGACAACAGAAACGCAACTCTACCTCACCTAATCCATATCATGCATTTTTTTAAAGTTTATATTTTTGGTTCGTTATGAAACTGTTTCTCTACAAAATATTTTTCTACTCTATTCTTAAACATATTAAGAAGGCAGGCAAGTGTGTGAGTGTGTTTTCTGTAATTGGATGTCTGTCGTGTGTATGTGTCTGCCAACTCTTTGAATGTCGTCGAGTTCCAAATTGGGTCTCCCGCCGTAAAAGGTGTTTATGCAGTAAGTGATATACTGAGTCGGTCATACTTCGCGGTGTTGTACTACCACAAGAGTAGAAAAATCTCTTTCCGGCGAGGAATATCAGTGGGAGGTCCTTGTATCACTCCCAGTGTACTTGTCCTTATGGAGAATGAAAGTGTTTCGTGGTGGTCACCCGTTGTTGCTTCGGCGAATTCAAGAGTCTTCCACTTATAGGTGTCTATGAGGCAAGTGATAAAAAATATGAGTTGCTCGATGGTTGATCATGCTATGTGGGGCACAATCAACTAGAGACGTCTCTCTAAAGCGGGGAGAGGGAGAATTAAGTGCAGGAGAAAATGTTTAAATAAACTCCCACAGGGTTACGTTATAATACTATTTTCCTAAATATGTGAAGACAGCCTTAAACTGTAAGTGTATTCAGAACTTTGTCCAGCCTATTTTTAAACATGTTTACACTTTGGCTTGAAACAAGCTCCGAGGGAAGTTGGTTCCAGATGTTATCTATTTTGTACGAGAAGAAATTACCGCAGATGGAGGTACTAAATGTTTAAAGTTCCAATTTAAAACCATTATTTCTTGTCGGATTGGTATTAAATGAGAATAATTTACTGTAGTTTACCCTGTCTATTTCACTGAGCATCTTGAAAATGTGAATAAGCTGACCGCGCAACCTCCTGGTCTCTAAGGTAAACAGATTTAAGCATTCTAATCTTCGTTGGTAGTTTTGCAGTCTCACTGAAGGGATTAATTTTGTGGCCTTTGTTTGTACCCTTTCCAACTTTTCTGTATCCTTCCTTAAGGACGGAGATCAAAGCTGCACATAATACTCGAATTGAGAGAGAGAGAGAGAGAGAGAGAGAGAGAGAGAGAGAGAGAGAGAGAGAGAGAGAGAAAATTCTTGTCTCTGATTCTTTAAATGAAAAACAAAGTGAAAATATGTTAGGAAGAAAAACCAAAAATTTAAGAAAGTAATTAAGTCATAATTTTTATATTTGTATCGTGACGAAAGTGTATAATTTATAGTGTGTTATATTATAATGTCATAATTAACTCCATGTAGGAGATGCATTTTCTCTGAAGAGAGTCATAAATGAAGATTTAGAGAACTTAGAACGGACAGGTAATTCTAGTTTTTACATAATGTTTTTTTTTTAAGTATAATGATAGTCATTGAGCAACCAAAACTTTATCCTTTTTAGTGCATATAAATTGCAGTATGTTGCTCGCGCGTTATAATTAAAGTAAATATATTGATGCGGTTATTTCATTAAACTTTAAAATATATGTATGCACATTTTTACCAAATACAGACCATGCATAAATTCGTATTATTACATGATAATTCCTTTAATCTTATCTGATCATTAACTGGACGTATATTTACACTTATAGGTTAATTATAATTCCACTCTTAATATGGATGTCCTAATTTTTGGACACACATACGCGTCTGCTCCTTACTACAGCATGGCGGACGTGATAAAATAAGCGTTTTTAAA
>JAJOZX010004589.1:92500-155000 GCA_023014485.1 Bathynomus jamesi | reverse complement strand
ATATATATATATATATATATTCAATAAAATGCCCGCTGCACCTTGCGCAGGGATAGCCCCACTAAACACAACCTACGAGTGAACTGAGAGGGGCGAGTGTGTTACTAAAACCTTCCTTGGTTCTCCCTTAATGTGTTTACTCAGTTTGTGCAGATTACTCTAGCTGTTAATGCATGTATAAACGAACAACGAGCAGATAGACAGACAGACAGACATACATGCATCACCATCATTATCAACATTCCGTACATATATAGACAAGATTTTATATATATATATATATATATATATATATATATATATATATATATACATATAAAGTCCATAAAATTAAATAAGATAATCAACTATAATTTTGTAGTGTCTGGAAGTCTTCAATTATAAAGGGTATTGTCGATTAGAGTTCAGAATTATCGCACTCCGAAAACTGCATTTACAAAGCGAAAAACGGAATGAGATACGCCTCTAATTAATTTGAAACTGAAGGTTAATTAATAAAAAGACAAAAATAATGAAAGTCTTCGTTTGTAGAAATGGTTTTTGATACACTTTTGTTTATTATTAATGTTGAGTATTTTAAAGTTATGATTTAATGGTGAGCTTGTTTGACGTTGGTCATTCATCACATTTGTGGTGATTGATAATAGTGTAAATATACATACTTTCGAGGTTTCATCTCTCTCTCTCTCTCTCTCTCCCTCTCAATATTATATATATATAACTCAGAACCACCTGTATGCGAAAAAGAAAGAGAAAAAATAAAAATAATCCTAGCCAACATACAGGGCCTTAAATCAAACCAGTCCACGAACAAAGTTGCAAGAAGCTGGAGCAGACTTTGCATGCCTCACGGAAACTCATCTAAAGGACTGCCAGGCGAACTGTGAAAATTGTGAGTCCTGTATTGACAAAAAAGAAATACAAATTGACAACTATAACATCCTCCGAGCCGACAGAACAGTGAGACGTAAAGGAGGATGTGCTATTTACACACGCGAAAGGCACATAGCAGAAATAGCTATAAGTACCTCAAACAACTGTCTAATTTAATTTAATTTAATTTAAAAATTAAATATGGTACTAATTGTAATGTACAGACCCCCAAACACATCAACCTCAAAATTTTCAGATTCCATTACAGAGGTAAGAAACTTAGTAAAAGATCTACACTCTCCAACCCCAAATATTTTTCTCTTTGGTGATTTTAATTTCCCATTCATGAAATATAAAAGGATAGGAAAAAATATATGTATACACCAGGACAAGGGGGGGGACACGAGAAGACCAGGAGCAGGTAAAAATGCTACTAGCTTTAGCTGATGAATTTATGTTAACGCAAGAAATAACAGAAAACACAAGAAAAAACAACTGCCTAGATTTGGTATTCACAAACAACAGTAATGTAATTGATAATGTAGAAATATCCCCAACTATGATATCAGACCACAACATCATTGAAATAACAACTAATATAAAGGCAACAGGAAAGGAAAGAACACGCACAACAGAAAGAAGCAAATTCGAAATTTTTAATTTTCACTCCAAAGCTATAAACTGGGAAGATGTGACATCCAGCATGGAAGTAATAGATTGGAAAACCATTTTCGAGGCCAAGACAACGGAAGAGATGCTAATGACGTTAGAGGAGAAGACGTTAGAAATTGTGGAAAAACATGTCCCAAAGATACAACAAAGAGGAAAGAGAAGCAGGTTCGAAAGACAAAAGAGGGCATTGTTCCGAAAGAGAAAAAGAGTGACTGCAAAATTAAGTAATTGTAAAGATAACATCAGAAAAATATTAAATGATAAACTTCAAAGTATCGATGTCGTCATACAGGAACAAATCGAGAAGCATACAGAAAAAGAAGAAGATGAAGCTATAGAAGCGATAAAGGCTAACTCAAAGTACTTCTATAATTAATTTTGCAAAAAGAAAGTCGAAAAACCAAGCGACTACCGGACTTTTAAAAAATGAGAACAGTGATTTATCTGATGATCTAACAGAAGTATCTGAAATATTAAAAGCTCAGTATGAATCATCTTTCAGTATCCCAAAAACTGACAAATTGATATGCGATAGAAACGCGTTCTTTGAAGAAGAACCACAAGGGGAAAGTATAACGGATTTCGACTTTACGACGGATGATATTACACAAGCCATAGGGAAACTAAAAACACACTCAGCAGCAGGACCGGATAAATGGAGTGCCACACTGATCAAAAACTGCAAGAATGCAATCGCTGAGCCACTATACTGGATATGGAAACGATCATTAGACACGGGAGAAATACCGGGCATCCTGAAGAGCGCGAACATAGTCCCAATATATAAAGGAGGAGATCGATCCGAGGCCAAAAACTATAGGCCAGTGTCGCTTACATCTCATCTCACTAAAATATTTGAAAGAATAGTTAGACAGAAAATCTATGACTTTTTGGAAACTCAGAAAAAATTCAATGATAACCAACACGGGTTTCGGTCAGGCAGATCATGCCTATCACAACTAATGAAACACTACAACAACATTATTGATTCACTTGAAAGTAATGAAAACTATGATGTATACTATACACAGACTTTGCTAAAGCGTTCGACAAGTGTGACCACGGAATCATAATATATGGGAATAACAGGAAAAGTAGGGAAATGGATATATAATTTCCTTAGTGAGCGGAGGCAAGTCGTTGCAGTACAAGGAGTATCTTCATCAGAATCAGAGGTCCTCAGCTCGGTACCACAAGGAACAGTATTAGCTCCACTACTCTTCATAATCATGCTAACTGACATAGATTAGGACGTTACCAGAGACAGCACAGTAACATCCTTTGCGGATGACACAAAGATAAGTGGAAAAGAAGAAACCCAGAAGACATAGGATCTCTACAAACCGACATAAACAAAATCTACAAGTGGACTGAAGACAACAATATGAAGTTTAACACCGAGAAATTTCAGCTATTACGGTACGGAAAAAGAGAAGACCTAAAGTCCATGGAATATTATACCCCAAATGGACAGGAAATTCAGAGAAATTCCAGAGCAAAAGATTTGGGGGTTATAATGACAGATGATGCGAAATTTGAAACACAAAATAAGATAGCAGTAAACAGAGCAAAGAGAATAACGGGTCAGATATTGAGAACCTTTAAACGAAGGGATAGGAATGTAATGATCCCTCTACTGAAAACCCTGATAATACCCAAATTGGAATACTGCTCGGTCCTAACATCCCCATATAAAAAAGAAGACATTAGACAACTGGAGGGGATCCAAAGAAGCTTCACAGCCAAGATCAATGGGTGCAAAGAACTAAATTACTGGGAAAGGTTACGAGAACTAGACCTATATTCACTGGAAAGGAGAAGAGAGAGATACACCATTATTTACACTTGGAAAATAATGGAGAAACTAGTCCCTAATCTTACTCTGAATCCCATAACTCCCCAAACAACGGTGGAAAGTAGAAGCGGTAGATTGTGTCGTATTCCCAAATTGAAGGCGAGACAGGGAACATCCTTAACCCTGAAAGAAAATAGTTTTGTAGTGAGAGGACTAAAACTGTTTAATCAGTTGCCCAAAGACCTAAGAAACACGAAGGGAGTTGCAGTGGAAATCTTCAAAAGAAGACTAGACGCATGGCTCAGAACAATCCCCGATGAGCCGGGCGTACCTGGTTATGTGAGGTGGAGAGCGCAAGAATCCAACTCACTACTTCACCAGGCCAACTCGAGAGGAGGGGCGACAAGCTTGACCTTCGCGAAATGAGAAATCATCGCGCGGAACCTTTGTAAGGTTGTAAGGTAAGGTAAGGTCAGTGGTGGGCACGCGCAACAATTTTTGTAGCGCCGCAACCGCAACCGCAACTCTGCTGAAATAGTTGCGCCGCACGCGCAAGCGCAACCCTTTTCAAAAAGTTGCGCCGCAAGCGCAAGCGCAACCAAAAATGTTGCGCCGCAAGTTGCGCCGCAACTTTTTGCGGCGCAACTGCCCACCTTTGCATTTAACGTATATCTGCAGTGGTGGGCACGCGCAACAATTTTTGTAGCGCCGCAACCGCAACCGCAACTCTGCTGAAATAGTTGCGCCGCACGCGCAAGCGCAACCCTTTTCAAAAAGTTGCGCCGCAAGCGCAAGCGCAACCAAAAATGTTGCGCCGCAAGTTGCGCCGCAACTTTTTGCGGCGCAACTGCCCACCTTTGGGTAAGGTATATATATATATATATATATATATATATATATATATATAGTATATATATATATTAGTTTGCTATTACATGTAATTTCAGATTTAATACAGTATAACTGTATAACTTTTTGAATTTATCTATAATATATGGTCTTAGTTAAATATAATTAACTGCAGTCAGATATGGGCAGTATCGCGATACATGTATCGAAAAAAATCGATTCATCGATACATCGATACTAGTGATGTAGGTCACATCCGCATCCGCATCCGCGGAACATCCGCACATTTTCTCGCATCCGCATCCGCACCCGCATCCGCACTTTGGACTGCGGATGTCGTGCGGATGTGGACCGTTGAGATAAAATGTCATTAATAAGCGGAAATTATCAAATTCTACTATATTAATAGAACTAGTTCATTGTGCGCAAAAGTGATGCAAGCGACAAGACGAGAGGCTGTTCTTGTATGAAGTTACTCTCTTGCAACCTACAGTACTTAGATCCACGTTACAAAGCTAAGTTATTTTCACCTAGTACATTAGAACGAGTTAAATCATCACTTGGCAAAGCAGTTGAAGAGCTTCAATCTCTTGAATCTGTCGCTTCGCCACCTACCAAAAGAATAAAAGTTTCAGTGACAGAACCAACACCTTCAACAAGCAAATCTATCACAGAATCTGTCTCTCAGTTTCTTGAGTCAAGCAGCAATGACGAGACCTACGCGATGTCAAAAGATGTAGTAAAAATGATCGAGAGCTATCACCAAGAAAAACGCCTGGCTGCATGTGACAATCCTATTAGTTGGTGGAAAAATACGCAGAATATCTATCCATACTTGAGTAAACTTGCAAGGAAACATTTAGCCTGTCCTCCAACAAACGTACCAAGCGAGAGATTATTTAGCAGTGCTGGATTAATATATGATGAAAAGAGAAACAGACTGGCAGCAGAAAAGGCAGAAAAATTAATGTTCCTTAAGCATAACCTTCCTATAATTAAGTTTGAACATTAAACGATGAACATCTTAGTTTACTTTATTTTAATTACTCATTTATAAATATGCCTAATAAAACTTTAAACTTAATATAAATAGTTATCAAGCTAATTAAAGATCTCTTTCTATAAGGGTGGAGGTTGGGGAAAGAGGTCGGTGGGGTGCATTTGAGTTGGGTTCACGTCCCGCATCCTGGTAACACAATTATGGTTTCTAATTGTGGCTGAAACTCAACAAAATATAACGAATTTATTTGCAGACGAATTCACTAATTGATTTCTATATTAGTTAGATGCTTGATATTATTTTATATGTTCAGAGAAAAGTACAGCAATTATTGTACAATTAATCAATTATACTACATTATAGCTACAGCTCTCTCTATATAATAATTTATTATATACGTTCTACACAACAAATCTCGAATATATCCTAAAAAATAACGAAAATGTAGACATCCGCATCCGCATCCGCGGATGTTGAAATCAAACATCCTCATCCGCATCCGCATCCGCGAATGTGAAAAAAATGACATCCGCTACATCACTAATCGATACATTCATGCAAATAACTGAAACTAATAGTAAGTAAAATTGTAAAAAGCTGTATAATCCGTTATTATTGATATTACAATTCACAACCATCTTAAAGGGGCAGATCACCTACAATATCTTGTTTCTCGTTAAAAGTTTATAACATTTAAGTTTTTCTGTAAGCTAACTTGGTATAAAATACATTTTTTCTTAACTGAATTGATCGTTTTTTATACCCATTATACAAAGTAAAAATTTATTTACATATTCGTAAGATTTGTTCATTCTTATAGTAATGTATCGGTATCGATATCGCTTTAGCCATCTATAAAGTATCGATGTATCGGTATCACTTTAGACGATTTACGAGTATCGATGTTTTGGTATCGCCTTAGGGATTTTCGTGTATCGATGCCCATCACTGACTGCAGTATATAAATGTATTATTTTCTTTTTCAGTTTAAAATTTTAATTCTTTTGAAAAGAAGCGATAATACTTATTTATTGTTTAAATAAAATTAAAGCTTTTAAGATTATAATAATTTTCATGTACTATATATATATATATAAAATGTTGCATGTCAGGCTGTCTGTCTGTCTGTCTGATGATGTTCTATGTTCGTTTATACACGCTTAAACGACTAGGGTAAAATGCACCAAATTTAGTATACACATTAAGGAAGAACCAAGGAAGGTTTTAGTAACACACTCGCCCCTCTCAGTTCTCCCCTAGGTTGCGTTTCGGGGTTCTTTTCCGGCGAAAGGCGCAGCGGGCATTGTAATATATATATATATATATATATATATATATATATATATATATAAATAGTGGACCTAGTTTTAGCCGTTTAAGGTGGTAATGATTTAATTGTATGCTAGTGATTAATTGATGCAATGACTGATTGCTTATTAATGAAAGGCTGGGTTGATACTTTATGATGTCATACAGTATCACCGATTGGAATAAGTGGCTATTTGATTAGGCCCACCATACTATTGGAAGTGACCGAGATGGCAGCGAGGGTCACCAGCTTGGATTACACCCAAGCAAATTAATATTAAGGTTATAAAAGACACCTTATAGTTTGTTTTGTATTTTATTATGAAAATAAAGCCGTTATTTATTCACTGTGATATAACAAAGAATGGTGCTCTTCCAATATGTCCTCTACCGCGAAACTGTGATCTACCATATTCCAACTAATATTCCATATTCCAGGCTAACTAACGAAAATATCACGACTTAACCTAACCAATCGTCAAGGGCGTATAGTTGACCTAACGATTGGTTAGGTTAAGTCATGATATTTTCGTTAGTTAGCCTTATAAGGCTAGTTTCACGGTAGAGCACGTATTGGAATATGGTAGATCACAGTTTCGCGGTAGAGCACATATTGGAAGAGCACCCAAAGAATTGACAATAATTAATTGATAGTTTTACGTTATGCTTATGACAGACTTAGCTAATAAGATGAAATGTTAATAGCTTAATTGACACGTAATAAGTAATGTAAACGTTGATGGTATGTAAATGGCATGCGACATGGAACATTGAATGGGCCTAGTAAATGATATAAAGAATGCACGTGCGTTTGGTACATTGAATGGAATACGTGACACTGATTAAGTAGGCTAAATGATTGCATGGATGCACAAGGAATAATTGATTTGGCCTAATAATAATGGATTGAAATGCTTGACAAATAAACAAATATGATTTATATATAAGACCATTATGTGATGTTAAGTGATTACGTCAAGAGAATATTTAGTTAACACATAAATATATGAATTGAACATAATAACGGATGATACGCGGAATTACAGTATTGAAATGACACTTGAATTGGAGAACAGGCCTACTGCGTTCTTTCACGAGAGTCAGTTGGAACGCTTGATTACACACTTTGGGAGTATAGCCTACCGTTCGGCGGTAGGCTAATGTAGGCTTCACAAGAGTACTTAGAATAGGAGGTACTTATCTTAGGACGATGTAAACTCTTGAAGGCGGGTTGAAGAAAAATCTATTACCGAAACTCGAGTTGTCGTTGTCCGTTAAGCCTCTTGAGATGATGGATGTAGGCTTCGTTCGGAAGCCTGAGGTGATGTTACTTCTCGAGGTGCAGGACGGTTTTCAATGATCTTGCAGGCGCAGGCCCGTGGTGCTGAATATATCTCGAGGAATGTGGAGAAACTTGAAGGCCGACCCGGCAAACCGCAGGCCCGAAGCGATTCCGGTTGGGCCTCGAAGGATTGCTTCTGCAGGCGGTCTGTAGATCTTACTTGATGATAAATTGTAGGCCTTGAAGGAAGCAGCAGGTCTCGCCTCCGGCCGAAGCCGGAAGGCGGTTGAAGAGATGATATCGTACAGAGTAATCTAACGAAATGGAAGCGCTAACGAAGTGAGAAGGAGTGAGAGTGGGTGCTCGCTTTTATACGTAGTTCCTGTGACGTAGGACTTCGCACCAAATCTTAAGACGCTTTGTCCGCGCGTCCTTTAGTTGATAAAGGTTTGCGTTCGCGCCCTTTGGGAAGAAACAGATTCTCCATTGTTTGCCCACGTGTGTTTTCCAAGTTCTTTGATGATAGCGTGGAAGCAAAAGATTTCTGTCTATTTGCTGGTCTATTTCTTGTCGATCCGATATATATATATATATATATTACACACACATTCAACTGCAAAGAACACGCAGTATAAATAACGTAAAGAGAGACGCTTGTATAGGAGATATTCCGCGCAAGACGAGAGAGAGAGAACGAAACAAATGAAAAATGAGGTAACCACCCGGGAATCGAACCCGGGATCTTCCGATTGCCGGTCAGATGCGATACCATTACACCATGGGCCTCACTCTTCCAAATGCCGTAATTCTTCTACATACTCGCAGAAACCAATGCCCCAAGGGGGCACCTCCCGCATGCCGTAACATTATATACATTCAACTGCAAAGAACACGCAGTATAAATAACGTAAAGAACGACGCTTGTTCGATTCCGGGTGGTTACCTCATTTTTTCATTTGTTTCGTTCTCTCTCTCTCGTCTTGCGCGGAATATCTCCTATACAAGCGTCGTTCTTTACGATATATATAATATATATATATATATATATATATATATTATATATATATATATATATACACACACTTTTTTTTTCCTACAAATTTCAATCTAGTCAAGCTAATATACCCGAATTAGTACAAGATGTAGCAAATAGTATAGTATCATGTGCTAAAAATTTCAATGGAACTCATATAAAACTTACCCTATTGAAATCGATGTTGTATTGTCCCCCTCATTTTCTTGAATTACGGCCAGTACTCTCCTTTTCCACTGATCTATGGATGACTTATTTTGTCTTGGGACACCATAGGCCAAACAACCTCAATCCTTTGTCTAAGTGCTTCTAGGTTTGAAAATGGTTCCCTGCGACCATGGTACACCAATGACTTCAGCTCATTCCACACGAAGTAATCCAGAGGATTTAAGTCAGGAGAATTTGGTGGCCATTCTTCACTTTTTATGAATTCAGGAATGTTCGCCATCAAAAATTCTTGGGTTGCCTTGGCTGAATGAGATGGTGCATTGTCTTGAACAAAAATAAAATCTTCGTTCGGGTACAAGTCTTGACATTCGGGTAAAAGTTCTCCGAGGTGTTCAATGTAATTTTGCGAGTTCATTTTTGTTTTCTGTGGATCAGTAAAGAATAATTTGGTTTTCCATTTTAAGAAACACCACAAGATACCATTAATTTCTTGGAAAATCGTGAAATTGAATGATAAAGACGATCTGACGGGATCTCCGATCTTGAAGTTAATGCATTGACTCGGTTGTTTTGTCGATTTGTTGATACAGTTAATGTAAAGTCAGATTCATCTTGAAAAAACATGCGTTTAATGTCTGCTAAATTAAATTTCCTGTACAAAGAATTATACCTTTCTAACCGTTTTCCCATGGCTTCTTTTGTTATTATGGGGGCACTCAATCTTTTAAAAGATCTGATTCCTTTACTTTTCATTATGTTTTGGACACTGTTCCGCGAAATATTTAAATTATTCGCCATTTTTCTCTGCGAAAGATGAGAACCAGGATTATTTTCCTGCGACAACGCAAGCTCTTCACAAAATCTCGCTGTTTGTTTCGTCGTTAAATTTTTTATAATTAAGAAACGGCCAAAGATAATTAACTGAGGTTTTCAGCACATGATAACCATACTATTGGCTACATCTAATATACTATTTCAGAAATGAAGCCTTATATATATATATATGTAACAGTTTTTTTGCGCGCACCTACAGGTCGCTACAATTGGTGTAGAACAATGCGGTTTTCACCATTCGATGCGTCTTTTTATTGCGCAGTGCCCATGCTAAAAAAAAATTCCCTAACATAAATCCTGCCCCCCCCTTTTAGGGGTACAGTTCTTCCCATTTCTTCATTTTTAATCATAATTTTGGCACAAAATGGGGGAGGGGTGGGGTAATGGGGGAGGGGGTGGGTTAATGGGGAAACTCAGAAAAATAGATGCGATATATATATATATAATGAAACCCCAAAAAAATTAAAGTAAATCCTTTGCAAGGTGCCAGCCCCCTTTCAAAAAAAATTAAAGTAAATCCTTTGCAAGGTGCCAGCCCCCTTTCAAAAAAAATTAAAGTAAATCCTTTGCAAGGTGCCAGCCCCCTTCCCCCCTTGGGGGTAATGGGGGAAGGGTGGGGGTAAATGGGGGAGAGGGGTGGGGGAGGGGGTGGGGTTAATGGGGAAACTCAGAAAAAAAAATGATAACCAACATCGATTCCGGTCAGGAAGATCATGCTTATCACAACTAATGGAACACTATAACAATAGTGGCTAAAGTGGGCCCTACGGGTCCATTTAGCTATGCCCGTGGTGCTGGGGCCTTTGGCCTCATTAATTGGGGAGCCGTAAAAATATTTAGTCTGTAATGGTTGCAGCACCAGTATGAAAGTGCATAAAAAGAACTCATTTGGTAAATTTTTGAACTTAGCCGCAGATTAAATTTTGGGGGCATTCAGTTGACCTTAGTAATGGGGGAGGGGTGGGGTAATGGGGAGGGGTGGGGGTAATTGGAGAGGGGTGGGGTAATGGGGAGGGGGTTGGGGTAATGGGGGAGGGGTGGGGGTGATGGGGAGGGGTTTAGTCTGTATCTAATATACTATTTCAGAAATGAAGCATTATATATATATATATATATATATATATATATATATATATATATATATATATATGTAACAGTTTTTTGTGCACACCTACAGGTCGCTACAATTGGTGTGGAACAATGCGGTTTTCACCATTCGATGCGGCTTTTTATTGTGCAGTGCCCATGCTAAAAAAAATTCCCTAACATAATTCCTTCCCCCCCTTTTAGGAGTACAGTTCTTCCCATGCCTGTACACGCATTTTTTTAATTTTTCATTTTTAATCATAATTTTGGCACAAAATAAGTCAGTATTTACTAAACATTTAATATCATTCGATTCACAAAAGATTTTTCGATTCACAAAAGATTTCTTTATCGATTCAATACAAAAAATTACATAATTAAGACAGGCAATTTAAATAAATACGAGTTTAAAGTTAAACGAGCCACACTCGAAAATATTTACCGTGACTTTTGTGTGTTTTATTACTGTGGCTTTTGTACAAATAATTTTACGTATACACAAACAATTTGATAGGATATTGATTTATCATTCTATTTTTTAGTTGTCATAGAAATACGTTAATTAAGTTATCTGATTAGATGCGCTTTTATAGTTGAAGATCATTTTTAGAAAATTATTTAGTTTCCCCACTTTAAAATATAACAAAATTTCTATTAGGTATCCTAATATCATTATGCCTGTCGCTGTAAGTAAGAAAATAGCAATTATTTTCCATTTTATGAAAATTTCGGACCCCCTAGGCCTACAAAACCAATTTTCCCCTTTTCTTTATCAAAAATTGTTGATTTTCGGAAGTTTTTCGGTTATAAATATGTACCAGTCTATTGTTTATCTATAATAATAATAATAATAATAATAATAAAAAGACGTGTGTGTGTGTGTGTGTGTGTGTGTGTGTGTGTGTGTGTGTGTGTGCTCCAGCCATCAGCCATAACTCCAAAATGGAAGTAGTTACAAACATGAAACTTCACACACATATTGATTAGGTCCCGAGGTTGTGCACGTGGGTGTTAATAAATTAAATAATTAATTTTAAAACATTAAATGACGTCATCAAGATCATTACGAAACCTATGGTAAAATTATTGAATACCCGGTTAGGTTCATTGAATGCCAGGTTAGGTCATCTGTACGCCCTTGACGATTGGTTAGGTTAAGTCGTGATATTTTCGTTGGCTTTAACGAAAATATCATGACTTAACCTAACCAATCGTCAAGGGTGTACAATTAACCTAACCGGGCATTCAATTAACCTAACCGGGCATTCAATTAACGTACCCTGGCATTCAATGAATCTAATCGGGCATTCAGTTGACCTAACCGCCATTTAATTAACCTAATCGGGCATCTAATATACTATTTCAGAAATGAAGCCTTATATATATATATATATATATATATATATATATATATATATATATATGTGTGTGTGTGTGTGTGTGTGTGTGTGTGTGTGTGTGTGTGTAACAGTTTTTTTGCGCACACCTACAGGTCGCTACAATTGGTGTAGAACAATGCGGTTTTCACCATTCGATGCGTCTTTTTATTGCGCAGTGCCCATGCTAAAAAAAATTCTCTAACATAAATCCTGCCCCCCCCTTTTAGGGGTACAGTTCTTCCCATTTCTTCATTTTTAATCATAATTTTGGCACAAAATTGGGGAGGGGTGGAGTAATGGGGAAGGGGGTGGGGTAAATGGGGGAGAGGGGTGGGGGGAGGGGTATTGGGGGAGAGGGGTGGGGTAATGGGGGAGGGGGTGGGGTTAATGGGGAAACTCAGAAAAAAAAAAGATTACCAACATCGATTCCGGTCAGGAAGATCATGCTTATCACAACTAATGGAACACTATAACAATATTATTGATGCACTCGAAACAATGAAAACTATGATTTGGCGGGCCGCAGGGCCCCCAATTACTGTCGGTTCAGTTATTTGGTCAATAAAACTATAGAAATGAACACAGTCATGAAAATCTTAGGCTTCAAATCCGAGCTCATTGTATTAAGATTTGTGAAGCTTTAGATTTTCATGGCTGCGTTCTTTTCTGTAGTTTTATTGAATGAATAATTGGTTTGCCAGTAACTGGAAGGCCGCAGGCACCCCAATTACTGAGGCCCAAGGTGAGACAAAATAAAATACGCCGTAGGCCCACAATTCAGCCGAAGCACCGCAGATCTAGCAATCGGCGCGTAACGCCGACCTTTTGCTAGTCTTGTACTAATTTGGGTGTATGAGCTTGACTAGTTTGAAATTTGTAGGAAAAACAAAAGTGTCCCGGTCTTTTTCGTTCACCCGGTATATATATATATACAGGGCGTCCCAAAAAAATGTATACACACTTTAAATAATTATAAAGGCAGTGTTTATTAAAATACATTTCATTTTCAAAATGTAATAGAATCTACAGACATTATTTAATTGTTTTGTCAACGCCTGTTTTCAAACTGACGTCCGTTCTGGTCCAAGCACTGCTGATAACGCGAAGCAATGGAATCGCAAACATCACGAAACATTTCGTTTGGTATTTGTGTGCATTCTCGTTCAATGGCTGCTCTCAATTCAGCGACTGTTGCAGGTTTTATAGCGTAGACTTTGTCTTTTAAGTATCCCATAAAAAAAGTCTAGTGGTGTGAGGTCTGGTGAACGCGGAGGGTATTCTACGAAACCCCTTCGTCCAATCCACATCCACATCGTGCCAAGTACCACTCGCAATACTCCACTCTTCGGTCCGGATCATCTTCATTAATAGCATGGACTAATCTTGGAATGTAACTTTTCCATTGACAGCGCTTCAAAATGCGTTGGACAGACGATTCTGAAATTCCTACCTCACGACTCGCTTGCCGCACAGATTTTCTTGGACTTTGGTGATACGTTTCCAGTACTCTTTCTTGCTTTGTGGGGCTTGTCGATGTCCGTGGTCTTCCGGAACGCTTCTTGTGGACATTCTGAACAGTTCCATCGGCTTCAAACTTATCTCTAATTCGAGTGATGGTAAGTCGCGTTGGTGGATCTGTTTGAAACTCCCTCCTAAACTGTCTTTGCACTTCAACTGCGTTTTCACACTTCCAGTAGCATTTTAGAATGAATTTCCTTTGTTCAAAGCTTAGTCTGACTGCCATTATTAATTCTAATGGGTTTAACTTGGAAAGAAAGAAACATCAATTGAGCTATCAGCTGTTAAAGTGTGTATACATGTTTTTGGGACGCCCTGTATATATATATATATATATATATATTATATATATATATATATATTATATATATATATATATATATTATAATATATGAGAGGAGGGGCAACAAGCTTGACCTTCGTGAAGTGAGGAATCATTGCACGGAACATTTGAAAAGTTAAAAGGAAGGTATATGCCTAAACTTTATATTGGAGTAGTATGATCGCAAAATGGATGAGTGCAAATTGCAATGCCATGTTGATCAATGTTGCAAAGGGGATAGGGGGTAGGGGGTTATGCAACAAGTGGGTGGGGGTTAGCCCACAGTTGCATGGAGGGGGAGAGGGAGGATGACCTCCCCCCAAAGGGGTAACCCTAACCTAAGAAGGTAAACCCTAACCTAAGAAGAAGGTAAACCTTAACCTAAGAAGGTAACCTAACCTAACCTAAGAGAGAGAGAGAGAGAGAGTAAGAGATGTTCTCGCTGGCATGTCACGAAGCATAATGAACCACCCTCAGCTGACTTAGAAGAGATTGCCAGATATTTATTTATTTTAATGGTTGCCAAATACTTATTTATTTTAATGGTTGCCAAATATTTATTTATTTTAATGGTTGCCAGATATTTAATTAATTATTTATTTTCCCTTGTATATACAGGGTGGGTAAAAAAGTGACCCCTTAGAGGTAAACTGTCATATTAAAAAGGGGGACGAGAGCTCCTAAACTTTATAGATGCTTACTTTAACATGTTGTTCGTCTTAACTGAGAAGTTGCTCGATATACACCCCTTCCTGCCCAACGCATGCCTCCAAACGCAGATTCCACTGATCAATACACCTGTTTACATATTGTTGAAACACCTTCTCTCAGCCGAGCAGAATTCTTTCGCGTAGTTCATCTTTGTCTCTTATATTGGTACCAGGTATATAAACTTTGGACTTCAGGGCTTCCCAAACACCATAATCTAGTGGTGAAAGATTGGGGCTACTAGCCGGCCACATATTGGGTTCGATAAAGTCCGATGTTTCGTTCTCAAAGAATTTGACAGTTTGGCGTGCTCTGTGAGCAGGGGCTCCATCTTGTTGGAAAGTATATCTTTCACTCTAACTGATATTCGACGAATTAGTGGTGAAAGATTATACTTTCCAACAAGATGGAGCCCCTGCTCACAGAGCACGCCAAACTGTCACATTCCTTGAGAACGAAACACCAGATTTTATCGAACGCAATATGTGGCCGGCTAGTAGCCCCAATCTTTCACCACTAGATTATGGTGTTTGGAAAGCCCTGAAGTCCAAAGTTTACATCCCTGGTACCAATATAAGAGACATAGATGAACTACGCGAAAGAATTCTGCTCGGCTTGGAGAAGGTGTCTCAACGATATGTAAACAGGTGTATTGATTAGTGGCGTCCACGTTTGGAGGCCTGCGTTGAGCAGGAAGGGAGACACATTGAGCAACTTCTCAGTTAAGACGAACAACATGTTAAGGTAAGCATCTATGAAGTTTGGGAGCTCTAGTCCCTTTACTTTTTTTAATATGACAGTTTACCTCTAAGGGGTCACTTTTTTACCCACCCTGTATATATATTAATGGAGAGATGTTCTCGATGGCACGTCACGAAGCATAATAATGCTCAGCCTGGAGAGCGTAGTAGAGATAGCCATCTACCAGCCAGTTGGTAGCGCCACCAGCTACCAGTGGCTGGACTGATGGCGCGTCAAAAATAATGACACCCATCAATTACTCAAAAGAATTAAATAAACACCACTACATCACTTTGTTTATTTAGTTGCAAAACGAATCCATGGTAACAATTATTTAATTGAAAATAAATATATAGGAAATAAATAAATAATAAAAAATAATAATATAAGAACTCCAAATGCACAGGTTAAACGAGGAATATATATATATATATATATATATATATAAAATGCAATAAAAAATAATAATATAAGAATTCCAAATACACAGGATACACTTCAAAATAATGATAGTGCAGAAGAAATTATATATATATATATATACCAAAACATACGAGCCTTTTAAGTTCGACAGCGTTTAAATAAAATACTAAACTCACACGTAATCGAATCCACAGTTACATCCTCATTGCTATGTACTACACAATAAATACGATTTAATATTATTTCACTACTCACAGTATGAGGAAGTCTATATATTCTATATAAAGGACTTTCAACTCGTTTAACACTATTTTTGTGCCCACTTTACAATTGCGTGGCAAGTTATCACTCTCTTTAAAAACGATTAGAATACACTCAAAAGCACGCACAAAGAGGTCATCGTTTGTCACAACATCATTATTAAATTCAAGTTTATAAACACTCCTCTCCAATCGCGGTTTATTCTTTTCGATCCGATCTTTTCAACCGTGAATTCTTCTTTACTGCGCATAACGACAATTGAAATAATCTTCTAAATCGTGCCGGCAGATGATCATTATATAAAGAAATAGTTCTTCAGGGTGAACATTGTAGGTGAGTTCAGCCCTGTACCGTTCAAGTGCTTTGTACGAAAGCTCGTGATATTTCGCAGAGTCTGAACCTTTTAAATACGTATCCAGCTCCAGTCCGTTCTCACCTTGCGCCTTCCTACACTCGGTGAAACCGTCGAGCTGAGCGGTGTACGCGTATTCGAGAACCGTTTCAAAATAAAACATATCGATAACACGCGCGTCTAATATAGGTTTTAGTTTGCGGAAACCGACGACTTCAAACATTCTATCGAGAATGAAGCGGCTTCGCATGGGGATAAGAACGTTATTGTCTTTTGCATCCTTCCACATCAGACGTATATCAATGCATGGCTGGTTACGTTTTACACACAACGTACAAATAACGGCGTATGACGGTGTATCACTAACCTTCTATCTTTTTGTACCTACACCTGAAGGTATTTTATAACCATCCTCCCCCCACTTCTCAACCAACACAAAGATTCTGTTCATATTCTCAATACTTAAATAAATAACATTCCGTCTACCAGAGTTTGATTGTCTACATGACGTTTCAAGTACATAATTAATAGCGCCGGTTTTACGCCTAAACACACGCACTGACTTCGTCACGGACACATCGTATACGGCATTAAGGATACTGCTCAACGGAAGCTCCATCATTTTCTATTTGTGAGGAGGGCACGTCCAGTCGGGTCAAGCTCTGAGGTGACTATGAGCTACTGGTGGGCGGCTTGGCTCGGCGGGAGGTGTGGAGGAATGAGTCATACCATAAGTTAGTGATACGTGTACGGAGTTGTTCCAACGTGAAAGAGCCGAATATTTGTAGTCCATTATATAGAGCAAACAATTTTTTTCGGGGATCATACATAATCGTTCATTTTATACACACATTAACACTCCGGCGCACTATTTGAGAAACATCTGTCCGGTTTTATCCATTTTGCTTAACAAGTGATACTTGTCTCTAAACTCTATTAAAAACTCGCACAGGCCTTTAGCCACAACCTCACTGCGAACCTCATGATATATATGAATGCAATGATAAAAATATTTCAGATTGCCCATGATGAGATGACAAGATTTATATTTTCAGCCGCATGGTACGCGTACTCGGTATGATGCAGCATGACATAATACCGCTTGTCACTCCAATCATCAACAACGTTCACTACCCACACCCGCTGCTTCTCTTCTGCACGTTTTGTTTCTTTCACTTCACGGTATATGTACGTCTTTACGCAGTTTTGTCCAACGACGTAGTCCATTACATCGTTTGTGCCACGAAAGCCCGCAATGCTCTCACCAGAATATCCATAGAGTATTTGAACCACTTGCTCATCACGCTTCGCACAGTTCAATGTAGCCTTAAAAGCCTCAAAGGAGGGAGGGCTAGGGATTCTTTCAGTATTCACCACATCTGTAGACTTTATCGCATACCACTTCATAAATGTCGAACACGCAATATCAAGGGTAGCCATCACTATTTATCGTCTATGCGAGAATTCTTCAAAATACAAGTCTGAGATCCAGGCCTTGCTGCGGTCAACTGAGCACACAGGGGTAGAGATATACCAGGGAGCATCACGAGTCACGTGACCTTTTGATTGATCATACAGTGGGCGGAGCTTAGAATTTTTTGCTGCACACACACACACACACACACACACACACACAGGGGCGTACCTAGCGTTTGTGCCGCCCGGGGCGGTCGTAGAATTTGCCGCCCTCTAAACAACATACAATTCCAAGACTTCCAAAAATTTCAAATCGAGACGCCATGAGCGAAGCGAGCGACGCGATTGTAGCGAGCGTCTCTAAGGTAGTGGGTCTGGGGTGAGTGGTAGCTCCACCAGCGGGGTCCGGGGCGGAGCCCCTGCCGCCAACGAAAGAAAGAAAAGAAGAAAGAAAGAAAGAAAATATAAAGAAAGATTACAATTACATCCATTTATTTTGTTTTGATTGCAGAAAAAAAACAGCAACAACAACAAACGCGATAATTTTAAAAGTTAATTTTTCTGGCCTTCCTCTCCGCAAAATCTTTAATCACACCATCAAAATCTATTTCTTCGGCAAGGTCACGTTCAATGGAAAGTATTGCTAGATCAGTTAGCCTTGTTTGACTCATTGCTGCCCTAAGGTAGTTCTTGATTAACTTTAATTTAGAGAACGACCGTTCGCAGCTCGCAACACTAATGGCACGAGTCAGAAACACATGTAGCAGTACGACTATATTTGGTAATGAGTCACCGAGATTATAGTTTTGAATGAACTGCAGAAGTTGCAAAGGACCTCCCATCTCTTTAGTTCCAGCAGCCGCCACAAAATGTTGCAAGCTTTTCCTCTCGACGAGGAACTCGTCTTTCTCTATATCCTCATCAACATCATCTAACTGGCAATCATATTCTTTATCTAACAGGTTTGAAGGTATAAGGAAGTCGTATTTCTCTGAAAGACCATGAACTTGTTCAAATCTAGAAGATATTTCTTCAATCAGCCTGTCTAGCACAGACAACATTTCTCTTCTTAGCTCAGCTTCGTACCCTAGTGCTGCATCGCCAGATCCTTCACCATCCATTCGTTTCTTCTTGCGAATTCGACGCTCCATGCTTATCCCCAGTTCAGAACAATTTCCTTTGGAATAGGTCATTGCATCGTCCACAGTCTTGTCCCGATTCTGAAGAAGAGCAGCTCTCAAAGCCAAGAGTTTAACCGCACATTGTTGTAAATCCAGTCCTTTCGTTTGGAGGTACTTTTGAGCATCATTAATTTCGGGGAGGACAGCTTTCCAAAGCGCAAGGAAAGACAAAAAAGGAAATGATAGCATCGCGTGAAGAATCAACCCTGCATCTGACCTGGTAGCTGCGTTTTCTCCATCTTCCGTTAGCCGTTCCAGAGCAACGACGACTTCCGAGAATTTTTTCTGTACAATATTCACAGCATCTGCTCGACTACTCCATCTCGTTTCCACAACCCGTTTGATAGTTTGACCAGTTGTCGCAATCAAGATATCCCATCGATGAGTCGAGGCTGAAAAGAATGAAAATAAACGGTCCAATGTTCCAAAAAATGTAACAGAATCGACAGCCACTGAAGCTGCATGCACACCTGCCAAATTCAGTGAGTGATTGGTGCATGGTATAAATACAACCTTTCGGTTGACTTCCCTGATGCGCGTCTGAACACCAGATCGATGACCTGCCATTACGGCCGCATTATCAAATGCTTGTCCACGACAGTCTTGAATCCGAATGTCGTCCTTTCCTAACTGCTCCAAAATAAATGCTGCAATTTGCTCAGCATTTTTGCCTTTCGTTTCAATAAAACAAATAAATGATTCTTCTACTTTGACTTCCTTTCCATCCATTTTGACATAACGTAAGACCTGGCTCATTTGGTCCTTGTGAGAAATGTCGGGAGTACTGTCGAAGATAATGCAAAAGTATTTACTCTGTTTCACTTGCTCGATGACTTTCTTCCTGACTTGATCTCCCAAAATGTTCACAAATTCATTCTGAGTTTTTGGTGAAAGATAGGAAGTTGTGAACTTTTTCCCAAGCTTCACTCTCACCAAATGTTCCCGTAGCACTGGGTCGAACTTCGCCATCAAATGAACTAGCTCCAAAAAATTCCCTTTATTTTCAGCAGCATCATCATGAACATCTCGATGGCCTCGTAAAGCCAGGTTTTGTTTAGCGAGAAGCCGAATGATGTCCAGGAATCTGGTTAGGATTTGCCGCCACTTTTTTGCTTCCTTCTCAACAACGTCTTGTTTTTCTCTGTCGACTAGTTTGCCTTGAGCAAGGCGGATCTCCAACTCTTTCCACTGAATGAACGCCTGGGCATGCGCAGAACTGGATTCATGTTCATGTATCTTAGGATTCAACTTCCACCAATTTTTGAAACCTTCAACTGAATCAAAACTTGAATTTCCAGCTGGAAATAGTCTGCAACAAAAGCAGAACACAGCTTCCTTGAAAGGGGAATACATCATCCACGTTCTCAAGCTTTTCTCCCCGTTCTGTAGAGTTCGAAAAAACCAGTTTCTTGACAGCTTTCTAGTTTCCCCTTTCTCTTTCGTGCCTGGTCGTACGACTTCCTTGAATTCACAATCTATATGCTGCACAACTTTCGATCCTTGTCGTAAAAGCATGGCCCGAATGCTGTGATCAATCTTGGCAGGCCACAGCCCAATATCTTTCAAATCAGTTTTCCCGTCACGCTCTTCAACAGCTTGTGGCTGACCTTCAACATCTTCAACTTCAGCATCATCAGCATCAAAAACTGCACCTTCAGTTTCAGCAAGAACATCACCGGGAACTTCTGCAGTAGTTTCATTTTCCTCTCTTCGCGTGATGTATTTCAGCAAGGCACCTTCATTTCTCTTTGCTTCCTCTTCTCTCATTTTCCTTATTTTTCGGAATGCAGCACCGCTCTCCTTCGTTCACCTCATCTGTGGAAGGAGGCCAAAAATGTGTAATAAAGTATATATACGAGTATGTATATATATAGGCTAATATATGCAACATATCACCTCCGAATAGTAAACATGGAAAACAAAATAGTTAATTTTTTTCTGGGCATCCACAAAGCCACCTGTATCTTTCATATAAGTCATAGTTAAACTTTCGATTGTATGGTTTATTATTCTTAATTGCTGACTGAGTTATGTTTAAATTTTATTTTCAATTTGTCTTCAAGTGTATATCTGAAAAACTTTTCCTTTAGTAGTCTTGACACACTATTCGTATTGAGGGTTAATTAATAATTTTTATCCTACAGATTTAAACTAACACTCCAATAGATTATATAGCTATATTTAAACACATTTAATACACAAGTTCACGAATAAAAAACATATGTTAACTTGTTAAGTCACAGTGACGAGCTGACAGCTGATTTTGATTAACTAAATGCACCACTCCAGGCGACTATACGACAATAGATTTGTGAGCATATAGGAATAAATTACTCCTTACACGATGGGCAACTAAAAAAATAATGATAATTATTATTTATCCATTCCAACAAGAGGCAAGGGGGAGCGATCGCTCCATCGCCACTATACACCAGTCGCCACTGATAGGAAAACTATAGATTCTTACCTTTTTATATAGAACACAATAGATAAGATTGCTTACCTCTATACAGAAATCCTTCAGATAAAAGCACAAACACTACTCAAAAACAATAACACTCCTCAAAAGCGTGGCAAGCACTAGTAAAAAATCAACTTGCTTTCTTAGCAAAAATAGCACAACCTCAAACTTTTGAATCTCAAAATACACTAAAATTTATTTTTAGAATTATGATGAAAATTATATGTATTTTTCACAAGGTTTCGTACAGTTTCTTTTCTTTTGTCTATAATAATAATGAAATAATATTTGTCTGGAAAAAGAAAACGAAAAAAATACATACTGAACGATATTTGACAACCGCGCACTTGGCTTCACGACCTTGGCTTGGATTCACCAAAAAAATGCCGCCCCCCAAAAACGTGCCGCCCGGGGCGGACCGCCCCTACCGCCCCCCCCCTAGGTCCGCCACTGCACACACACACAAAAGAGAAAATGAAACACTAATTGAAACATGATTTATTTAATAAACATATCATCAACAAGTAAATAATTCAATTACACGTAATAAATAAATAGCAAACATGCAAGGACCATGGTACCCAAAGGGTACAGTGTCGTTGGTGCCAGGCACCTGGTATCGCTTCTTATAGGTGTTACGACAGACCTTCGTGCCCCTAAGTTCCTTCACGCCCCCTAATTTGTGTGCTCTGAAGTTATGAGTCCCCACAACCAGATGGGTTGGTTGGCCATCGTCTTCTAAGCTCACTAGATCTTTGAGCGATTAAAAGTTAACGATCTGGCTGTTGGCGTGGTTAAGTGTGATACCTTTAGCCTTCACGATGTACTTGTACTCATCCCCCACCCTCACATGTACACCGTAAGTTTTTGGACCTGTTGAGACAAAAGAATCGGCTATGTGATGTCGCCATACTCATCCTTGACCTCATCAGTAGGGCGGTCAAAAGTCAATAAAGTCAAATTGTTTCCTTTGGGGCACTTTTCGCTGAAACGACTGAAAATGCAATAAAAACACCTGTAGGGGGTATATTACCAAAGTTAATAGGTCAACCAAAAGTCAACTTTTACCTGTTAGGTCAAAAAATAGCAATGAGGTAAATAAAGTCAATTTTTTGGGATAAATAATTAAAATAACTAAAAATTGGCATCTTTTTGGTTAACTGGCAACTTCGCTGCTCGTATTTGTCTTATTCAATGAAACAATTGTTCTCTGAATTAGGTGTAGCAGTGCCTTGCGTGTCAACTTGCAGATCAATAGCAATGAAACAGGCAGAAAGCGAGCTAAGTAGAATTATAGTTTGATTGCTAGCTTAGTGACTAGGATGGAAGCATCTGATTGCACCATTAGAGAGGCATATGAAACCATTTCTTCTATCAACCTTGGCGAAGATGTGTTCAGTCAAACAATACATTGAAACAAGACTCAAGACAAATGGTATTTGTGAAATAATTAACCTCAGTAGACCTGAAATCTCACCAACAGTTTATGGTCAGCTTTTGCAATGTCAACCAACAACTGCCGCTGTAGAGAGATCTTTCTCCATGCTTAATAAATTATTAAGTAAGGATCGCAATTTTTTGCCAGAAAATGTCGGCAAATACTTCATAATTCACCACAATCGGTCAACTGATGTAGAAGAGCAAGAATAAGTAATTAAAGTATCGTTTTTATTATTGAAAGTAAAGGCAACTTTATAAGTCAATTTTTTCAATTCGTAAGGTCAACTTTCTTAATTTTTTCGGTCAACTTTTGACTGCCCTACTCATCAGTCAACTCCCCAAGGAATTCCCCAATAGGAGGCATATATTCACCCGCCCTCTCCGTGAATATCACACTATCTGTATCAGCGTACAGAACCCGTTGACCGAGAGAATGCAGCAGATGCCACAACTTGATACGTGCGTAGGCTGTTGTGAAACTGGCTACAGGTATGTTTGTGACACGTGATGTATTTGTAGCCAATTCGGTCCAGTTGTACCTTATTATGTACGTATTAACAACATTCACGATTTCCATAACTTCTTTATCGTTGGCGTTCGCATAATCCTAGACTTCACTATAACTTTGTGCTAGATGTACATTCCCCTTGTCTGTATTCTGTGCAAACTTGCCCCAAAGACTATTTTAGGCACAACTTTCCACTAAAGCGCTTGCCAGGGTTCCTCACAATTTGGGCACGGTCAAGTTGGGTCCCTTCACGATCATGGTATCGTTGAATATATGCCGTTTTCTCATCTTTGGTCTCAACTCCTCGTGGGTATCCTGAGGCTTCTACTTTATCGTTCAAACAAGTATTTATATATAGTGTGAAAAGGTTGGGGAGCTTCTGAAACCTCCACACCTCATATATCTTTAGTATTCTGTACCCGTGACGGAGGAATAGGGACAGTTCAGGACTTGTATATACCCCTCTGATCTTCCTCTGGTTGAGCGTGTGATTACAGTCCCCAGTATTCTCCTCTGCGCACTTCACACACAGAGGGAACATGAGTTTGTGGTCTACAACAATAGGCAAGATCGGCATCCATAAATCGCGAGGGGGGAGCACATCTACGAAAGAAAGCCCAAAGTAGCTCTCACACAAGTTGGCTGAGAACTCCTCGATGGTAGGCAAGGATGGACCCACAAGTTTTTTAGGCGCGCCTACGGGGTACGGATTGTTCCTCATCACGTAAGGGTATAATGAGCAGAAGTCGTAGTAGTGAAGCTTCACCCCGTCCGTAGGCGGAAAGTAAAGTTTGAAGGGGTTTCTACGTCCTCCAAACAAGCTGTCACCGCATTTGAGGGGCTCCACCACCATTGTGCGTTTGATGGCTCTTATTTCTTCACGATACTGCTCATCGGTGAACTGTGAATTTATAAGTTGGTCGCGAGTACAGATCCATGCGAGGCTGTCGGCGAGGGATCTTCCATGGAGATCCCCTGTGACGGCACACTCAGGTCGTGGACATCCATGCCAGTAGCAACCATTAAAGGAGTACACCGTCTTCACACCAGTGGCTGGATCCTCACTTAAGCCGTCCACCCATAAAACACGACCATTAATCTTAATGACAATTTTCCCCGTGTTGCAGCGTGTTTTATATATACACACCTGTCTGCTGTTGTATGTGTGTGAGCCAGTAAATGGCCTTATACCCATAACTGCGCGGGGCGTTTCCAGGAATAACGTCCAACGTATCTTTTGGCATGAAGTTATTCTTGAATACAGTAAAACATAATGAGGCAATCGTGGTTGCGGCTTGTAGTGGATCACAGTTGAAACGGGTTATATACATACTTCTAAAAGCTTGAAAGCATACTCTAAGTACACGCACTTCATTCACACAATAACGTTCACACTCATACGCTATATTGTAGGGGTTATCTTCATTAAAGCTGCTATAGTAGCGGTCAAAATCTTCACGTTCACCTGTACTCATACATTCATAGTTAAAATAGCGTTTGGGGGTGGCGGTCCTACATAATTTAGTGTTTTGAGTGAGGAATGTGTAAGGGAAGTACCCTTTTGATACTTCTGCGCCCACACCCATCACCTTGGGTAGCTTGGTTAGTTTACAAGGTGTGAACAGCGGGGTGTCTTTAAACTGTACATTTCCCCTTATCTGCATTTGTATAAGCTTGTTTCCTCTTTTCAAAGGGTCACCCGTGAATATCTCTGATGATTCGTGCTCAAGCAGCTCCTTATAAAGGAACTGTGAGTCAAATTTTGCGGCTTTGTGAGTAAGAATATACACAGTCATTTTTTTTAATTGATCCACCAGCTTGACAATATAGTTCACAAAGAGTTCCACGGGGGAATCTCCTGCAGACACCTTAAAAATGTTTGTCCGCTTACCGCATTTGGGGCATTCCTCACATTCATTGTTTATCTATTCGTCACAGATAGTCTGACTTACGAGTAAATGTGGAATAACCTCTTTTGTTTCAGGGTTTGTGTAAGTCTCTATATCGTAGTACACAGTTATACAAGGTCTAGTTTTAAGCTTAGCATCTTTCATATAACATACATGCTTTACTCCATCCGCCTTATATTTCTCATGACATGTAGAACAGTGAATTTCATCACATTTATGCGTGAATTTCCCCCAGTTATCCATCATATGAAACATACCACATTCACAAATCCTCATTTTCCTGCAAGTACCAATTGGCATATGGAGAGCAAAAAGTTATTATTGAAAAACATTCGCTTACATACATTACAGTTGCGCTTCTCAGCTTCAACTACTCGACTTTCACATTTGGAGCTTTTACACTGTTCACATACCATGTGGCATTCCTTACAATGTTTCACTATATCATCCGAAAACTCGAGACAACCCTTACCCAAATCATGATGCCTTCCATATTTTCGAATTTTATCATAACTAGAGTAGAGAGTCCTAATATTACGGATGGGGAGATACTTTGCCCTAGAAAAGCGTAAAATAAGTAGGGGTCTTGTATGGTCTCTCACACCATTTTTCAAAACATACACAGTCCTACGACGATCATCCATTCCAAATACAACTATACGAACATTCATTTCCTGCTCTACCCTTCCCAGCCCTTCAGGGCCCATATTACAGTTAAAATCAAGTTTACAGTTCACAGCCAGATCCACAGCCAAATCTGCTTGACCCATGTATTTAATACGACAAACAAATAAGCTAAGACTACTGCTATAAAGCCGCAACCACGCTCGGTGTTTATGTGACGTCTGTAAATAGCCTGAGAATTGAAGTTAAGGTATAAGGCGTTGCGTTGTGGCTTTCAGGGCAGTAGACATGGTCTAGGTCTACATCAATCGTAAAATTCTCCAAATTAAGCTCAGTACCGCTTTGTGCGGCTTGCATCATACGCTCCAAGATATACTCTACATCTACATCAACTAGATGCCTGTAGGGTTTTACTGCCCCAAAATCGTCTCTATCGACATCAGCTGACCCTAACCCGAGCGTCAGACGCATCCTAACTTCACGCCCCTCACTGCTCTGAAGAGCAAACTCCACAATACGTTCAATCATGCGCCGCAGTCGGTGTTCATATCTGTCACTATACACGACTTGGTGATCGATCCTGGCTATGTATCGGTTTCTAGTCAGGACTGGGGTGGGGGTAACGTTGCGTAGCAGTTCGAACGATATACCGGTGGCTGATGAGGTGGAAGGCTCGGATGAATTATTTGTATTATTTTTAGATGGTGCTACTGAGGGAGTCGTGCCGTAAGACGTGGAGGGTTGCGGTTCTATTACAGCGACTGATGACTTTACGTGCTTTTCCGGGGAAGATGTTTCATGCACACACTTTCTTTTTCTGGAGTTGACGAGGAAGGATACCGCTGCTGGGTTTGTCGCATCTGTTGGGGCACTGAGGGGGGGCCTGTAATCATAATAGCGTCGTCAGCAATATCGATAGTAGGGACATACTGTTGTAACTCGTCATTCACGGTTCTAGAGAAGAAGAAAAACAAGAATATAAGGAGCAACACTTAAAATTTTGTTATATTCTGTAAACGATACACTTAGGAGGGCGTCGTGTTAGAGATGGATTCTGTAGAAAAATTTAGGTTTACAAGTCCTTCTACATGCATTATTTCCGGTCCTACAGGCTGTGATAAAACGGTGTTTATGCTTAAAATCATTAAAGATAAGGGTAAACTGTTCTCAAATTTTGTGCATAAAGTCATATGATATTATTCGACATACAAAACCGTATTCAATGAGTACCAAGATGTCATTTTGTTCCACAAAGGTGTTTACGATGTTTGGCTAACATATTAAGAAAAAGTTATTATGACATTTCTAATCCAGCATCGTACGGTGGTGTTAATAGATTGTACAAGGGAGTGTATGATGAGGGAGTAGAGAGAAAAGATGTTGAGAGGTTTTTGCGTGAACAGGATGCTTATACACTACATAAACCCGTGAGAAGAAGGTTTAAAACTGCCAAGACCTTAGCAGCCGCGGTTGATTCTACTTGGCAGGCGGATTTAACAGACATGCAGAGGTATTCAGTGTATAATGAGGGGTAGAGATATATTTTGTTTATAATAGACGTGTTCTCCAGGTACTTGTGGCTAGTCCCACTTAAGAATAAATCGACTGAATTAGTGGCTAAAGCGGCCAAAGCGCTGATGTTGAAAGAAAGCAAGATTCCTGGCTATTTCTGTACAGATTTGGGTAAAAAGTTTATAGACCAATCTTTCCAGAACATGTTGAAGGAGTTTAACATCAGTTATTACACGTCCATTTCTATACATAAGGCATCTCTAGCCGAAAGCGTTCAGCGTACCATAAAGGAGCGTATGCATCGTTATTTCACACATAAAAACACATACAGATATATAGACATTCTGGAGCCTCTGGCTTTATCCTACAATCGGTCACGGCATCACATGATTGGTACATCTCCTAATTAAATTTTAAAGAGAGACCACCATATAGAGCCTGATAACTGTAGAGCACCGCCACGGCCTGCTCGTTTCAAAATCATTGGCTATGTAAGGCTGTCACGAGCGGGAAATAAGTTCGTGAAAGGTTTTGATCAAGGGTGGACTCAGGAGATTTTTAAAGTTAGATCTATGAGACCTAAAAACGATGTGATGCTGTATTACGTTGAAGATTTGAATGGCGAAGAAGTTGAGGGAGGCCTTTATGGCGAGGAGATGCAGAAAGTGGCATTTAATTTAGGTAAAAAAACGTTTAAAAATGAGAAAATTTTAGCTAATAAGGGTACAGGGAAGAGAAAGATGTATCTGGTGAAGTAGCTAGGGCACCCTGAAAGCTTCAACTCCTATATAAAAGCTCAAGCAATAATGAAACTTGACTAGTATACATGATGATGCCTAACCACTTCTACGTCACGCTCCCCTCTTCTGCCTCTTTGGACGTGCATCCCGACAACACCCTATCTAGCTTTATACCATAATTGCATGGACCTATCGAATTGGGGTGGGGGGATCATACGAAGTCGGTCTGTGCGAATTTCAGTTGAACACCAAGTTTTTAAGCGTTGAAAAGAATGAGGTTGTTTTTCTGGTTGTTAGAAAAACCGATGAGTATGAAAAAATAGGTTTAACTTTAGATGATACTATGCGTTCAGTCTGGTTTGGGGAGACACAGTACTATAGCATAAAAGTATCACTAGCCCCTGGTGAATATGATACCATCTTGGATATTGTGAGGGCTTTGAATAAGTGTTTTGAAAGCTCATACCTCACCACCGATTTACTTTTTGAAGTCGTAAACATAGACACGTCGGCCCATACTTTGATGCTAAAATCAACGATTAGTAGAAATATTAGAGACAATGAACTGTTCCAAATTATACCTACGGACAGGTATGGTGGGACCTTCCAAAGAAACTTTTCGCGATTTACAGCACGAATACCCTACAGTAGCTTATTGTACCAACTAAATTTATCGAAATTAGCCTCTGGACCCCTCCCCCGAGCATGTGCTATGTTTACAGTGATATCGTGGACCACCAATTTCTTGGGGATACGCAGGCGCGTTTGTTACGCATTATACACATCCCTGATGTGTATAATGCACCTAACCTATTAACCAGCATCCCAATATATAAGAATGATTGAGGGGAAAAAGTTTCCATTCGGCTACGGACGCTTAACCGTGAAGCTACACTTCCGGAGTGTTGTGGCACAATGACACAGGGACCATTTATCGTCTACCGTGAGGTGAGATACAAACGTGGAAGTGGGATGGGGTCAATTTTTTCGGCTATGCTACGTACAGCAGTGCCCTTACTGAAAAGTGGTGCCAAATATCTTGAAAAGAAGGCTCTACAATCAGGACTTAATACATTTGAAGATATAATGACTGGTAGTAAACCTAAAGAATCTCTCAGAAAACACTTACGGCGTACACGAGATGAGATCGTGGAAGATGTCAAGAGAAAAATGCGCTGTGAAGGAAGAAAGAAAAAGGTATCTAAAAGAGGGAGAAAACATACTGTACGACGAGGGAAAAAAAGGAAAGCTAAATATCCAAACCGTAGTGTAAAGCGGAGAAAGACTTCAAAGAGATGTACCAAGCGTATGAAACCGGTCGCGGACTTATTTTTTAAAAACTAATATAAGGTAAATCTGTTACAGAGGTCTCTCATAACCGTTTGTACAACTGACGTGGAAGGGTGCATTAACGGGTACTATGACTCATTTTATTCATCCTCACAGTTCGGAATGCTGCAAATCCGAGTTAAATCTCCTTGACGTGCCACCGACGCAGACGAGTATTGTGGAGACCGAATTCGTCACAATTCATCCTCTCAACGCTATTGGATCAACGACGGCGCCTATAGAGTTCGTGATTTCATCGTCAGGTAGTAATTTTTTCGACCCCTCCGACGTATTTCTTCACACTAAATTAATAAACCCTTTCATTACCGTGGTATGCATATGCAGTCTCCTAGGGGTAACTGCCAATGAATGCATATGAAGTCATTACTTTTTTCTTTTTTACAACATAGATTTCATTATATATATAAAATATATGTGTGTATATATAGATAGATATAGATAGTATATAGTATATAGTATAGTATATAGATACTACATAATCAATAAAACAAATAGCTATGAATGCGATTAGGGGCGACTGCCAATGAATGCATATGAAGTCATTACTTTTTTCCTTTTTACAACATAGATTTCATTATAGTAGGATTGTATACAAACTTTTGTCCGATGAATAAACGCTGATATTCTTGTAATTATGAGGTCTATGGCTACTGAAATTAGGTTGATTTATTTAATATATAATTCTCGTGCTTCGAACACTATGCGTAGGCTATGCGTAGGCTAGGCGCAACATAGCGCCTAGCCTACCCAACCGTCAGCCATCATCATTTTCTCTTCATTCATTTCTCGCTGCATTTATCATTTATTGCTTATTTTTAAGCATGGAATTTGAACGAAGAGACGTACGTAAGCTGATTTATTTCTTCTGGAAACGTGGAATGTCATCTGCAATCATAGCAGCAGAGATAAATTCGACACTTGGTGCTGAAACAACAAATGAACGTACATGTCGTCGGTGGGTGGCTCAATTCAAGGAAAACAATTTCAATGTCGATGATAAACCACGTTGTGGTCGACCATCACTGGATTTGAACACAGGTATACAAAACTTTCTGGATACAGAGAAGTATGCTACGACTAGGAGTATTGCATTAGAACTGGGAGTTTGTCACAGAACAATTCAGCAGCATCTTATTCAGATGGGGAAACGTTATTTATCTAATCGATGGATTCCACATTATTTAACTGTTGAACAAAAGGCAAACCGTGAACGAATATGTTTAGAGTTGTTGGAGAAATATGCTGCAAATGATTTCTTGGGACAATTAATTACAATGGACGAAGTTTGGATCTATTGGGACAATGATGGCAGCTATCACCATATGAGTTGGAGAGGAGATGGTGATATCGCAAATGTGGAAGTTCAACGGACGTTGACCATTCGTAAACATCTGCTCTCGGTATACTGGGACTGCAAGGGTGTTCTCCTTTTGGAGGTATTGCCACGTGGACAAACAATAAATGCTGATATTTACTATCAGCATTTAGATCGCTTGAAGGTAGCAATTCAGCAAAAACGTCGCCGACTAGTTAATGGGGGATACCACCATCTTCACTACCTCCATGATAACGCGAAGCCTCATACAGCTGCTAAAACTGTTCAGAAACTGCGCGATCTCGGTTTTACAGTATTGCCACATCCCCCATATTCACCAGACCTCGCACCGTCTGATTTTTACCTTTTGTCCCCACTTAAATCTTCAATTCGTGGTAGGAAGTTCTCATCTGCGGAAGAAATTCACGCTGTTCTAGATGCCTGGATTACCGCTAAACCACGGACATTCTTTGCACATGGCATCAGGAAATTGCCAGGAAGATGGCAAAAATGTATTGCAAATAAAGGCGATTACTTTGAACATCTTTCTACCACTGAAGATTAATTATGTTTGGTTTTATTGAATAAATTTTATTTATCGGACAAAACTTTGTATACAATCCGTATATATAAAATATATGTATATATAGATATATATAGATAGTATATAGTATATAGTATAATATAGTATATATATACTACATAATCAATAAAACAAATAGCTATGAATGTGATATTTTGTACTCACCAATAAGTTTTCTTCCTTTGAATGAAAAATAAATCCTTGTCCATAAAATAAAAGAAATTAGTTCCTTTTTTTCAAATAAAATAAAATAACAATAATAGTCGAGAACAGTTTATATTATATACCTATAAAATAAAATAACAATAATAGTCGCGAACTATTCTTTCTGCCACGCAGTAAGGCGATTTCTTGGTAATTTCACTGAAAAACACGTGTATAAAATGTTCTCAGTAAAATACATTTCTTGAGTTACCCGAAAACAAATACGGTTTTCTTTATCTTTAGGAAACAATCTTTCGAACGGTAACTTCAAGAAACTGCTGGGACGCTTAGAACCTGTTGAAAATGTTGATTTAAAAAAGGGAATTTTGGGTATTTCTCCGGTTTCTGGTGCACACATTTTTCCGACATCCTGGTACTCAAAGGGTATTAAGAATTACGCATTCGGACGGCACAGATTGTGAAGAGGGTTACGCCCTATACCATGAAAACAACTTCCTACACACGCCGATAAGCCAGTGTGATGTGTGCCTGAATCAAACTAACGTATCGCCTTGAGCTAGCTATCATCATTATAGAGCCTATTTAGAAACTGTCTTGAACTTTACGAGAGATGCAAAAGATACACATTTGGCTGCTCAGGGGTATTACACCCCCCAATTGATGACCAGCGTAAAAAATAAATTTAAAAATTCTAAAAGGAAGATATACCATTGCTTTGCGCGATTCCATTCGGATTTTTTTCGCAAGATAAGGTGCTTTTGAATGGCGTTGAAATGCGGATTAAAATTACACGTACAGCCCCCGAGATATGTTTAAATCTGGATGAGGGTACCGAACAATCTGCCAAACCTGTTGTTGTACACATTTTAGATACGTATCTTAGAGTTCGTCGGAAGCTATATGCTACGAGGCAAATGGAAATTGAAAAGCGTTTGTTGAATGATACAGCTAAATACCCGATGAGGCGGGTGATTTTAAAAACGCATACCATCACGGCAGGTGTAACCACCAAGCAGATAGAAAATGTAGCCTTCGGCATTCTCCCACAGCGTGTTCTTATTGGCTTTCTCGACCATAAGTCCATGGTAGGTGATTATAAGAAATCCCTCTTCAAATTCCAAAATTTCGGCTTGAAGAGTATAAATTTACATATTAACGGTGCACCTGTGGATGGTGGTTTGGAGGTGGGATATTCTACAGATTCAGAGTTTTCTTTATGTTCATGCGCGTACCACAATCTATCCCGCGATATTAATGGTTATGATGTTTTTGGGTCGGGGGGGGGGGTCACGATAGATGAGTTTATAAATGGAAGCTCATTGTATGTTTTTGATCTGTCCGCCGATCAGTGTGCGAGCGCGAACATGCATCTGAATCCTCAGACACACGGTAGTCTTGGGGTAAGATTCGTGTTTGGCGAAGCATTAACCAACCCTATAAGTGTATTGTTTTACTTGGAAAGTCAGAGCGTCATCGAGATTGATTGCTTCAGAAACGTATCTGGCTATTTTTAAAATAATGGATGAAATGACTATACCAGCAGTTATGAAGAGGGACTGTTTCACACGAGACATATTCATCCGTACTTATGCGAAAAATTAAAAATTGAAACATCCAATTAAGAAAAATGCTGCATTTATAGTAAACACGGACCCACTGGGTAGCCCGGGTATCCACTGGTTCGCTATATTTGTTAGAAATAGAGAATGTGTCTACTGTTATGATTCTCTAGCAATGCAATTGTGGTTCGACCCCGTAATTATGGATTATAAAAAAGCTATGTGTACAAAGAGTTGTATGAAACCCGCAAAGATATCAATTGCTTTTCTCAAATATGTGTGGACCCCACTGCCTCTGCTTTATTTCATTTCTAGCTCGCAGGGACAGATATTTGGACTTCTTAAAAAAGCTGGATTTGTGCGACTATGAATCTAATGATAACTTCATGTTTAGTGAGGTAGTCCGCAGATTCCCCTTTACAAAGCGTACTACATACAGCATATATATACAGTACTGGCCAAATTATTAGGAATTTTTTTAAAATTTCATTTTTTGGTATAAAATGTTAAATTAAACCAATTTTAAACGTTAAAAAGTTATTTATTTCTACACAAGAATACATGGTCATTATTTAGCAATAGTTTAGTACTTAGTTTGACCCACCTTAGCTGCCATAATGGCTGCGACACGCTTCGGCATGCCATGAATCAATTTTTTGCATAATTCTTTAGTCGAACGAAGCGTGTTTGTTCGTCAGTTGTCGTTTGGTTGTCGTGCGATGCGGGTGTGTTTCTCTTTCTTTTACGTGTCATTGTAACTACCGTTTAATTTAAATAGTGTATTTACCCAATTTCGGCAATTATTTGTTACAGTTTTTAAGTGAATTTGAAAATGGGGCGAAAGAATGACTTGAGTCCACGGAAAATTGGGCAAATACAGGTTTTATTAACTTCTTCTACATTTAAACAAAAGGAAATCGCTGCCAAACTCCATGTTTCACCACAGTCAGTACTTCGTATTAAGAAAAAAATGGTATTTGGAGAAAATGTAGGCCCCAAAAGGGTTGGAAGATGCGGCAGAAAAAGGGTAACGACTCCAAGAACTGATAGACAGATTGCAATTTTGTCTCTTAGAAATAGAAGAGCTACTTGCAAAAACATTTCCAGTAGTCTAGCGGCTGATGGCATCAATATTAGTCGTAGAACAGTCAACAGGAGGCTTCTAACTGCCGGCTTCAAAGCCTACCGCCCAAGGAAGAAGCCCAGGCTCACTGAGGCTATGAAGAAGGCACGTTTTGCATGGGCAAAGGAACACATTAACTGGACTAGTGAGGATTGGGAACAGGTAAGAATAATATTTAACATTAAATAGAATGTTAATACAGTAAATACAGTATGCATAGAAGTGTATTTACAGTACGTGATAAAACTGCAGTAAAAATATCTGTAAAGCAGCAAGTCATACTGTACTTCGTTTTAGCTGTACTTCATACGCTATGCACTGACTCTTTCACAGGGCTTTCTTTGATTGCAGGTGGTGTTCTCCGATGAGTCAACGATTGCCGTGCTTGACGATCGTGTTCAAAGTGTAAGAAGGAGGCCTGGAGAAGAATTTTTGCCTGAGTGTCTGATGAAAACGGTGAAATTTCCACAAAAGATCATGGTTTGGGGAGCAAATTTCTGTGCATGGAACTAGTCGTTTGAGCATTGTTGAGGGGAATATGAACCAAGTCAAGTATATAGAAGTACTAAGAAGACGTCTACTGCCTCAAATAAGGGAATGGTATGGTAATAGACGTTGGATTTTTCAACAAGACTCAGCTCCATGCCACACGGCAAAGTCGGTTAAAAAATGGTGTCATGAAAATAGTGTTCGGTTGCTCCCATGGGCTGGAAATTCTCCAGACATGAACCCAATCGAAAGTTTATGGTGTATTTTAAAGGACGTAATCCATGAAACGCCGATAACAACAAAACACCAACTCATAGAGCGACTTATTCAAGTCTGGTTTCACTCTACACGTATTAAGGAATTATGCAAAAAATTGATTCATGGCATGCCGAAGCGTGTCGCAGCCCTTAAGGCAGCTAAGGGGGGTCAAACTAAGTACTAAACTATTGCTAAATAATGACCATGTATTCTTGTGTAGAAATAAATAACTTTTCAACGTTTAAAATTGGTTTAATTTAACATTTTATACCAAAAAATGAAATTTTTAAAAAATTCCTAATAATTTGGCCAGTACTGTATATAGAGCATACTACGGGGAATGCATTAAGCTAATATTATGTAAAATGGAATTATGTTAATTTGATATTTTTCTCCGTACCCTTTAATCTCTGATTTGTTATGATGTAAAAATGTGTTAATTTGATATTTTTCTCCGTTTTTGTAATTCTCCGATTTGTGTTATGATGATATTATGTAAAAATAGAATTATGTGTTAAAATGTTATTAATATAGTGTTGAAAGTATTTTGTATTATTCTTACCCCCACACACATAAGTAAAAAGAATTAAAAAACTCACAACAGCTCAGTGACAATCTAACATTCCGTATGATCGTCCCTAACAACAGAAAAAAATAACATACAGTCGAGGCAATCCTAAAAATATTATTGATAGAGTTTAAATGATGTTTATTAAAATTTATTATAAATGTTCTAAAGAGGTTTTGAATTCTCACCCTATGAGGTCAATGGTTTAATGAGGCAATGTTGCTCTTTCGTATTCCAATACACTCCGGAGGAGGTGCGTGTCAGAGCTTTTAAAAATAGAGGATACGATAAATATATTAAACCTATATATATATATTACATGAAACTGTGAAGTATTCGCTAAATGAAATTTATAGACCACTCAAATTGCCTCATTAAATGCAGCACACAAGAATAAACACTCACACTGTAGCCCCTATAATCTGGCATTCGGCCTGATCGCCCCTAAAACAGGAGAAAAAAAATAACATTCAGTTGGAGTATTCTTAAAAATAATATTAAGGTTCTTTTTAAAAGAGGTTTTATGTAAGATCTGATGAGAGCGTTTTAATAGCCTGAATTACTTATGGTGTAATCGGTACCGCTCGAGCCGGGGTTAGCCTCGTAGGACGAACCTTGTAACGCCGCGTGCTCTATGGTTTGGCTCGAGAATGTCTCTCCAGCATCTACTAGTCTTATAAAATGGACACACGCATCAGCACTGTAAAAATAACGACACATACGTAGAGAATGGGTATTATCTATCTATCTATGTATGTATGTATCTATTTATCTATATATCTATATATATATATATATATATATAAAATGGCTACTCACACTGGGTATTATATATATATATATATATATATATATATATATATATATATATATAGATAGATAGATAGATACAAAATATCTACTCACATTATATCACAACATAGAAACACCTCAAGTGTTGTAAATTTTCCTAGAGATCCATGAATGGAGAAGTCCGACCTTTCAAATAAAACTAATAATAGATTAAAATTGTGCACTCAAAAAAATTCCCTTGTACACAAAATGGCTACACTGAGATCGTTTATTTGCATAAGACACTCACAGATTGATATTTGGGAACTCGTCCGACGGCATTTTCTTTGAATTCGTGTGCACCGTTTGAAAACTTAATTAAACTGATTTGTATATGGCTCTGTTACGCGTTTTTATAGGTGCGGGAAGAACACGCCACCCCCCCTAGAATGGGGCATGATGAAGAAAAGTCTTCCTCCCTCCCCTACACTTTCAGAAAGCAAAACGCTTATTGGCTGCTTGTGTTTTAGTGGGAGGCTACTGAACGATGCTTATAGGCGGGTCTTAAGTTTTTGCCTGAGCGGGTAAAAGGGGGCGAGAGGGAAGGTTTATAATTTATACCAAAACCTGATATTTCTTTTTATATTCGGAAAGACTATAAATAAACGTAAGATAGATGCAGAAAATTAATATTTAAAACTTTATCTTAAAACGTGTCCTCAGAAAAGGAAGCGGGGTTAATAATTGTAGTTTACATAAGCGGCGCTTCAATACCTTTCAACTGTGTATAATCAAGTTAGGCCTTAAATTCGATTTTTTTTCTAAAATATGTATAGAAAACGTTATTTACTTAGGGCAAACTCTACTAAATGAAACAAGTATATAATAATATGGGTAGATATTGAATTGACATATTACGAGCGAGAAAGGTTTGGGAACATATTATGTTTTGTCTATTGAATTTAATTGGATCATATTAAGAGAATTTAATTAGGATTCCTAGTTGTCTGAAAGGTTAATTAAAACGAGAGATTGGAAAATATTATGTTTTGTCTATTGAATTTAATTGGATCATATTAAGAGAATTTAATTAGGATTTCTAATTGTCTGAAAGGTTAATTAAAACGAGAGATTGGAAAATATTATGTTTTGTCTGTTAAATTTAGTTGGATGATATTAAAAGAAAGGAATTTAATTGAATAATATTACGAGCGAGAAAGGTTTGGGAAAATCTTATGATTCAGTAGCCAAAAGGTTGTAAAGAAACCCTTTCGCGAAATCAGTGACCCCGCGATGGGGTTATTTGAACTAAATACTTCAATTAAAACAACTTTTAATAGAATCGCAGCAAAACATGATATTTTCCCAAACCTTTCGTTTCCTTTCTCTTAATATCATTCAGTTAAATTCAACTGAATGATATTAAGAGAAAGGAAACGAAAGGTTTGGGAAAATATCATGTTTTGCTGCGATTCTATTAAAAGTTGTTTTAATTGAAGTATTTAGTTCAAATAACCCCATCGCGGGGTCACTGATTTCGCGAAAGGGTTTCTTTATAACCTTTTGGCTACTGAATCATATGTTTTGAGTGATAATCGTAAACATCTTTATTATAACCTGATTTCGTTCTATTTAGTTAAGGAAATATAACGCTTTTATTGGGTCCCTTATACAGGTTGGTCCGGGTCAGACTCGAGGACAGATGGTATTGTTTTGATTGTTTATATTCAGTTGTAAAGACGTTACTTATTAAAGAAATATACTTAAATTTCATTTAGTTCCACTCTGTGGGGATCTCGGGTGCATTATATATATGTATACTTATTCTTTTATTAGCTCATTTAAATATTACATGAATTCGAGAATTTCAGGAGAGAGAGCTTCCTTAATAGTGAGGCGAAATTTTTTTCTCGAAATGAGACTTTTATTGCATCGATAAGTGCTCGCTTATACAGGCTGTTTTTGTACAAACCTTCGTTTATCTTCAGATATGGTATTGTCTTAAAATTTTCTCGAAATGTTTACAGTCATTTGTATCGTGGAGAGTAGATAAAATATCAAACTCGCAGCATCTGCTCCAGTATGTCTTAGATTTCGTTCTATATGCTTAAAGATTCTTTGGCAAAATATTTACTCAATTCGATATGAGAGTTAGTTCCATTCTATATACTTAGAGATTCTTTTATTGTGGTATTGAACTGTTTTCAATCGTGAAGCATTAAATTTTTCTCCGTGATCGATTTAATTAATTCTCCGCTTTGGCTTCTAATTTCATCTCTGGGATATTATGATATGTGCGTCGGTGGGGAAATAAATACTTGGATAGTTTGGTTGGAATGGTGTGCATATAAACGAAATTATGTTTTGCTGTTCTTCTGATACATAATTGGAGGGAAGCAAGTGCTTTTGAAGTGAATGATAATCTTTTGGATATTTAATTGATTGGAAGTTACATGGAAGCAAGGACTTTTGAAGTGAAATTATTATGTTTTATTAAATGCTTTTGAAGTGAATGATATAATTTGGATATTTAATTGCACGCTGATGGGAAATTACACGGAAGCAAGGGCTTTTGAAGTGAAATTATTGTTTTATTAAATACTTTTGAAGTGAATGATATTCTTTTGGATATTTAATTGATGGGAAGTTACACGGAAGCAAGGACTTTTGAAGTGAAATTATTGTTTTATTAAATGCTTTTGAAGTGAATGATATTCGTTTGGATATTTAATTGATGGGAAATTGGAGGGAAACAAGTGAATATGAATCAAGTGGATATATAAAGTGATATTCAAGGTAAATATTATTGTGACACTACGTCTTCTCCATTTGGTTTAAATTTGTATATTAAGATTTGTTTTAATTGAAAGAGCAGGGGTGATATTTTGTTTAAATTTGTATACTAAGATTTGTTTTAATGATACCTTTCTGCTAAAGCCAATATACAAGGGATATAGTGCTCGGGGCAGTGTGAGCATTAATGTAACATAGAATTGTGCCACTCTACATATTAAATAACGGCTACTATTCTATAGAATTATTCGCGCAATCCCTTTCCGTTAATTCTTTTAGGTAATTGATGTAAGCCATTATTTTTTATGCATTGGTTGTCTCTATCATGCTCTCCTGGCAGTGGGAACATCTCTCTGGCATTAATAATATATATGTATGTACTCCTTCTAAGTCAATTAAGTTTGATTCATTGAGACAGGGAAACAGCTCTCCTTTAATATGGGTCAATAATTAAATAATTAATTAAATATCTGGCATCCTTTCCATATATATATGTTTTATTTTAATTCTTTTGGACAATTGGGTGTGTGTATATAAACATTATTTTTGATGCGCCATCATACCGGCCGCTGGTAGCTGGTGGAGCTACCAACTGGTTGGTAGATGGCTGTCTCTATCATGCTCCCCTGGCCGAGCGAGCCGTGGCATTGAGAACATCTCAATTACGAGACATCTCTTAATTACGAGACTTTTACTGGTAATGATGAGGGTTTGAGACTGATTGAGTTCATGAAAGATAATTTTTTATGACAGGTGGTTACCGAACCAACGAGCGGTGACAATATTTTAGACGTGGTGATGACGAACGACGAAAATATAGTCGAAGGTTTGGAAGTAGGTGAGAGTTTGGGATGTAGTGATCACCAAATTATTAGGTTTAAGCTATTGATAGAAAACAGTAAGGATAGTAACGTAATAGAAGTCCCTGATTTTCGTAGGGCTAATTTTGATAGTTTTGCGGATAGGATTAGAGTAATGGACCGGGATAATTTATTTACGGGTAATGACGCAAATTTTCATTGGGAGGCGTTTAACGAAAGTTTTATGAATATCGAAAGGGAGTTTATTCCTCGTAGGCCCAAGCGCGCAAGTAATCATGGTAGGCCCAAGTGGTGGACTAGGGAAATAGGCGAGTTCATAAAAGAGCGTAACAGAGTGTATAGACTTAATAAGCTCAATGGCACGGTAGCTAACTTTAATAAATATATCGAGCTAAGACGTCAGGTTAAAAGATCTGTTAGGAATGCTAAAAGTAATTTTGAGATACTTATAGCTGCGGATAATAAACATAATCCAAAAAAGTTTTTTGACTAAGTGAATAATCGTAAGCCGATAAAAGATAACATAGGCCCTTTAGTGTGCGTTAATGGCGCTTTGGCTTCCGACGCTCAGGAGATGGCGGGTATTTTTAACAACTTTTTTGCGACAGTTTTTACTGTAGAAGACGTAAATAATGTCCACGACGTGGACGATATCGTTCTATTTAGTAGCGAGACTATTTTGAATGAAATAACTGTTTACGAGGGTGAGATTGTGCATTATATCGATAAGCTAAAAGTTAGCAAGGCTCCAGGCCCTGACGCGCTTTATCCTAGACATTTTAAAGATTTGAAAGATGATATCGTAGGCCCTTTAACAAAAAATTTTAATAAGTCACTGGAAGCGGGGATTATTCCTGAAGACTTCAAATTAGCTAACGTTATGCCCATTTTCAAAAAAGGCGACCGCACAGTAGCTAGCAATTATAGGCTTATTAGCTTAACGTCAATTATCGGTAAACTTTTGGAATCTGTAGTTAGGTATAGTATCGTCGATCACTCAGAAAGTCGCGATTTGATTAATAGTAGTCAGCATTGGTTTCGACGCCATAGATCTTGTTTAACTAATTTGTTAGAATTTTATAACGAAATAGTGTGCGAATACAATAGGCATAGAGCGGCTGACTTATTTATTTAGACTTTAAAAAAGCGTTCGATACAGTTCTGCATAGAAGATTAATTGCGAAGGTTAAAGTGTACGGTATACGCGGTCAGTTAGCTAACTGGTTAGAGCAGGGGTTCCCAAGCATTTTCCAGTGCGACCCCTTCTAGTGCTGTTGCCTATCCAGTGCGACCCCAAGTCATTACGAAGAACAAGTATATATATATATATATATATATATATATATATATATATATATATAATTTTATCTAGTGAAGAAGAATCTTAAAATAAATAGAGACATATTTTTATACGTATTCAATTCATCGTGTTTCCTAGCACGAAGCCATTCCTCTAACCGTTAGAGGAATGGCTTCGTGCTAGGAAACACGATGAATTGAATTTAATTGGATGATATTAAGAGAATTTAATTAGGATTCCTAATTGTCTGAAAGGTTAATTAAAACGAGAGATTGGAAATATTATGTGGTGGACGCAATTAATTAGGAAACAGTGCCTGGAAATTAGAAAAAAGTGCCTGGAGTCTTGCACAAAAGATAATAGGATGTTAGGCTTCATAGCGCGTAATTTCGAATTTAAATTGAATAATATATTTCCCCTTTACAAGTCCCTAGTCAGGTCTCACTTAGAATATGCCGTTCAGTTTTGGTGCCCGTATTTGCGTGAGGATATTGATAGGTTAGAAAGGGTTCAGCGATGATGATGGTGAGTCTTTCTTTCTCTTTTTCTGAATGAATGTTAACCCACGAATGATAGGTTTTGCTACTTACTTAACCCCTTATTCTCTTCTTTTAACCCCTACTCTCTTCTTTCTCTTGGGCTAACCTTAGCGTGGATCTTAGGGTCTTTGTTGGCCTTAGCTTCTGTAGATCTGTAGATCTCCTCTCTCCGTATGGGGCAATAAATAAGTGTTTGGATGACTGTACGGAATATATATAAACGACAGAAATAACTAGGAAGTTATTTAAATAAATAAGTGTTTGGATGATTGTACGGAATATTATACAGAGCTGGGCACTTCCGCAAACACTTCCGCAAACCGCAAATTCCGCAATTGCGAAGTATGTTTTCGTTTGCGGATTTGCGTTTGCGGCAAAGTCATCGCAAATTAGTGAATTTGCGTTGCGGAACTAAGACCGCAAACGCAAATCTTTCAGCAAATTTCCCACGTGGCCACTGGCCAAGACCGCTAGTGCTGTGACGCTGCTGTCACTGGCCGCCAATTTATTATTTAATTTATTTACTATTTACTTGCAGGAGGTGTTTTTGTTCAATATAATATATCAATATATGTAGTATTTTTATTTCTTCTACAATAGTGATTTATTGTAATAAATTATTTAGCCTTGTTTTTAATAAAAACAAGGCTAAAACATTAAACATTAAAAAGATATAAAAACTTTTTATACCTCTTTAATGTTTTGGATACTTTTTATAGTTAAAATTGCGATTGCGGAATTTGCGGTTTGCGGAAGTGTTTGCGGAAGTGCCCAGCACTGTAAAAATTGGAAATATGGTTTGCGTTTGCGGAATTGCGTTTGCGGCACCAAAAATGGCAAGCAGTTTGCGGATTTGCGGTTGCGGAAGGTAAGGTTTGAGTTTGCGGATTTGCGATTGCGGAAGTGATTTTGAGTTTGCCGTGCCCAGCTCTGGGAATATATAAACGATAGAAATAACTGGGAAGTTATTTAAATAAATAAGTGTTTGGATGATTGTACGGAATATATAAACGATAGAAATAATTGGGAAGCTAATTTTGGAGATGTATAAATTGAATTAATCTCTTAATATGGCTCTGTCTTTAATAATATATATGTATACGCCTTCTAAGTCAACTGGTTGTGATGTATGTATCTTGCGGAAGATCCCTTTTCTTCGAATACAGTATTATTTTAAAGAAAAAGTTAGACTGTGATTGCAACATCTAAGTGAAATGTTATTTCATCTAAGTGAAACAAAATATTATGTGTATTTGAAACAAAATAAAATTGCTTTACTTACATGCTATTGCTATATATAGGAAGTTGATAGAATAATCACATTAATTTCCACACACACTCCAAACTTCTTTCTGCTTGATCGACTAGTTTTCGCTTTCTACTGTCTGTATTTCGTTGGATTTTAAATTATAAAATTACGTTGCTGACATTTTTATTAAAATAAAAACCTTTTTTTTAATTAGGTTTTAAAATAAAAGTACCGGAACGGCGTTCCGGAGCGTTCCGTCACAAATTAAGCACTGTAAATTAATGATATATTGTAAATTAATAAGTACGGAATATATTAATATTGTAAATTAATATTGTACGGAATATATAAACGATAGAAATAACTGGGAAGTTAATTTTGGAGATATATAAATTGAATTAATCTCTTAATATGGCTCTGCCTTTAATAATATATATGTATACGCCTTCTAAGTCAATGCAAAAACAGAGGTTATCAAAAGTTGGGTTAGGTCACAGTGAACCTCAGAGTAGGGGAATGCCAATATGTCCGCTCGAACAGGATGGGAGGAATATATTGACCCCTTGCCCAACTCAATGAGCCAACCATGACTGAAGGACATCAAAAAGTCTATATCTAACTAAGTAAATTAAATTAATAATATATAAGTATATATAAATATATATATATATATATATATATATATATATATATACAGAGTGTCCCAAAACAACGTATACATTTTAAAAAAACTTATAACAGGCGAACCCACTAACGGATTCAGATGATTTTTATTTCTTTTTATAGGTAAAATATACAACATCGAAATAATTGATAGTTTAATTTGTTTTAAACACGTAAGTGTTCGAAATGTCGACCATTGACATCAATGCACCACTGCGCTCTTTGATTCACTGATTGGCAGACTTCAACAAAAATGTTTGTAGGGATATTTCTACACGCTTCTTCAACTGTGCTTTTTAGTTGTTCAAGTGATGTAGGTCTTCTACTGTATACTTCATTTTTCAAATGACCCCATAAAAAAAAGTCAAGTGGGTTCAAATCTGGTGAACGTGGTGGATACTCGATACTACCTCGTCGTCCGATCCACCGATAATGAAATGTTTCATCAAGGTAGTTCCTGACATCCTGATGGTAATGAGGAGGTGCTCCATCTTGTTGAAAGTAAATGTCCTCATCTCCGTATAACTGTCGAATTGCAGGAAAACCTTTTCCCCGAAGCATGTTGAGGTAGCTATGACCGGTAACTGTACCATCGAAAAAGAATGGACCAACCAAACCTTTGGAAGAAAAACCACACCAGACAGTTATACCCGGTAAATTTACATGTCGTTCCACATAAATGTGTGGATTTTCTTGTGACCAGTATGTGCAATTATGACGATTAATTATACCATTCAACTTAAAAGTAGCCTCATCAGACCACACAATTTTGTCCGCAAATTGGCCATCTTCTGTGTTTTTCACTCGAAACCATTCGCAAAACTGGATTCTGCGATCCGGATCATCCTCATTCAAGGCATGTAATAATCTCGGGATGTAAGATTTCCATTTAGCATTCTTCAGAATTCTGTGGACACTTGTCTTACTTTTCCCTGTTTCACGAGCACATTGTCTCACAGATTTTCTTGGTGATCGGTTGAATACCTGTAGCACTTCATCAGAAGTGTCAGCATCTGTTGATGTCTTTGGACGCCCAGTCGCTTGCTTGTACACATCATGCACAGTACCGTATACTTCAAATTTCTCACAGATACGTGAAATGGTAAGTCGAGTTGGAGGATTACTTCCAAAATTGTCTCTCCACTGTTGTTGAACCTTTGATATCTTCTCAACTTTAAAATACGAGACTTTAGTATCCATTTTCGTTGCTCAAATGATAAGCGCACACTTCCATTTTCCATGTTTACTGTAGGTAGGCAAGGCTATTACTAATTTCGATTTTGTATCTCCTTAGGCTAGCCAAGGCTGTTAACAATTTCGCTTTTGTATCTCCTTAGGCTATAGGCTATAAAAAGAAATAAAAATCATCTGAATCTGTTAGTGGGTTCTCCTGTTATAAATTTTTTAAAAATGTATACGTTGTTTTGGGACACTCTGTATATACTGTATATATATATATATATATATATATATATATATATATATATACAGGGCGTCCCAAAAAAATGTATACACACTTTAACAGCTGATAGCTCAATTGATGTTTCTTTCTTTCCAAGTTAAACCCATTAGAATTAATAATGGCAGTCAGACTAAGCTTTGAACAAAGGAAATTCATTCTAAAATGCTACTGGAAGTGTGAAAACGCAGTTGAAGTGCAAAGACAGTTTAGGAGGGAGTTTCAAACAGATCCACCAACGCGACTTACCATCACTCGAATTAGAGATAAGTTTGAAGCCGATGGAACTGTTCAGAATGTTCACAAGAAGCGTTCCGGAAGACCACGGACATCGACAAGCCCCACAAAGCAAGAAAGAGTACTGGAAACGTATCACCAAAGTCCAAGAAAATCTGTGCGGCAAGCGAGTCGTGAGGTAGGAATTTCAGAATCGTCTGTCCAACGCATTTTGAAGCGCTGTCAATGGAAAAGTTACATTCCAAGATTAGTCCATGCTATTAATGAAGATGATCCGGACCGAAGAGTGGAGTATTGCGAGTGGTACTTGGCACGATGTGGATGTGGATTGGACGAAGGGGTTTCGTAGAATACCCTCCGCATTCACCAGACCTCACACCACTAGACTTTTTTATGGGGATACTTAAAAGACAAAGTCTACGCTATAAAACCTGCAACAGTCGCTGAATTGAGAGCAGCCATTGAACGAGAATGCACACAAATACCAAACGAAATGTTTCGTGATATTTGCGATTCCATTGCTTCGCGTTATCAGCAGTGCCTGGACCAGAACGGACGTCAGTTTGAAAACAGGCGTTGACAAAACAATTAAATAATATCTGTAGATTCTATTACATTTTGAAAATGAAATGTATTTTAATAAACACTACCTTTATAATTATTTAAAGTGTGTATACATTTTTTTGGGACGCCCTGTATATATTAGTGATGTAGCGGATGTCATTTTTTTCACATCCGCGGATGCGGATGCGGATGAGGATGTTTGATTTCAACATCCGCGGATGCGGATGCGGATGTCTACATTTTCGTTATTTTTTAGGATATATTCGAGATTTGTTGTGTTTAACGTATATAATAAGTTATTATATAGAGAGAGCTGTAGCTATAATGTAGTATAATTGATTAATTGTACAATAATTGCTGTACTTTTCTCTGAACATATAAAATAACATCAAGCATCTAACTAATATAGAAATCAATTAGTGAATTCGTCTGCAAATAAATTCGTTATATTTTGTTGAGTTTCAGCCACAATTAGAAACCATAATTGTGTTACCAGGATGCGGGACGTGAACCCAACTCAAATGCACCCCACCGACCTCTTTCCCCAACCTCCACCCTTATAGAAAGAGATCTTTAATTAGCTTGATAACTATTTATATTAAGTTTAAAGTTTTATTAGGCATATTTATAAATGAGTAATTAAAATAAAGTAAACTAAGATGTTCATCGTTTAATGTTCAAACTTAATTATAGGAAGGTTATGCTTAAGGAACATTAATTTTTCTGCCTTTTCTGCTGCCAGTCTGTTTCTCTTTTCATCATATATTAATCCAGCACTGCTAAATAATCTCTCGCTTGGTACGTTTGTTGGAGGACAGGCTAAATGTTTCCTTGCAAGTTTACTCAAGTATGGATAGATATTCTGCGTATTTTTCCACCAACTAATAGGATTGTCACATGCAGCCAGGCGTTTTTCTTGGTGATAGCTCTCGATCATTTTTACTACATCTTTTGACATCGCGTAGGTCTCGTCATTGCTGCTTGACTCAAGAAACTGAGAGACAGATTCTGTGATAGATTTGCTTGTTGAAGGTGTTGGTTCTGTCACTGAAACTTTTATTCTTTTGGTGGGTGGCGAAGCGACAGATTCAAGAGATTGAAGCTCTTCAACTGCTTTGCCAAGTGATGATTTAACTCGTTCTAATGTACTAGGTGAAAATAACTTAGCTTTGTAACGTGGATCTAAGTAGGTTGCAAGAGAGTAACTTCATACAAGAACAGCCTCTCGTCTTGTCGCTTGCATCACTTTTGCGCACAATGAACTAGTTCTATTAATATAGTAGAATTTGATAATTTCCGCTTATTAATGACGTTTTATCTCAACGGTCCACATCTGCACGACATCCGCAGTCCAAAGTGCGGATGCGGGTGCGGATGCGGATGCGAGAAAATGTGCGGATGTTCCGCGGATGCGGATGTGACCTACATCACTATATATATATATATATATATATATATATGTATAAGGTTTTGCTTATAAACGATAGAAATATATAAACGGAATATATAAATATAAATATATAAATATAAACGGAATATATAAACGACAGAAATAACTGGGAAGTTATTTAAATAAATATGTGTTTGGATGATTGTACGGAATATATAAACGATAGAAATAACGGAAGTTAATTTTGGAGATATATAAATTGAATTAATCTCTTAATATGGCTCTGCCTTTAATAATATATATGTATACGCCTTCTAAGTCAACTGGTTGTGATGCCGACCAGGGTAGCTGGGGTGACTCTTCTCTCCATTAGTACACACAAGGCACAATAAATAACACAGAATTATTCTAAATAGCGCAATCTGGCACCCACTAAAATAAATAAATATCTGGCAACCTTCTCTAAGTCAGCTGAGGCTGGTTCATTATGCTTCGTGACACGACAGCGAGAACATCTCTTACTCTCTCTCTCTCTCTCTCTCTCTCTCTCTCTCTCTCTCTCTTAGGCTAGGTTAGGTCAGGTTACCTTCTTAGGTTAAGGTTTACCTTCTTCTTAAGTTAGGGCTCACCTTCTTAGGTTAGAGTAACCCATGTGGGGTTTGAGGGGAGGTCATCCTCTCTCTCCCCAAAAGCCCCTCTCTTCCCTTCATTCAACTTGGGGACCACCCCCACCCCCTTGTTTGTCGTAACCCCCATCCCCCTACCCCCATTACCCCTACCCCTTTGCAACATTGATCAACATGGCATTGCAATTTGCACTCATCCACTTTGCGGGCATACTACTATTGGTAAAGAGAACTGGCATTGAAGCTAAAGATAATATATACATATACTGCATGTAAAAGGTTAATTTTTTTATCAGAATGTAGAGTGTAATACGTTACATGGAAGGCGGATGCGAGGTATGTATCTTGCGGAAAATCCCTTTTCCAAAGCGATGAAGAAGAAAAGCGTGTGACTTTTCAATGCAAAAACAGAGGTTATCAAAATTTGGGTTAGGTCACAGTGAACCTCAGAGTAGGGGAATGCCAATATGTCCGCTCGAACAGGATGGGAGGAATATATTGACCCCTTGCCCAACTCATTGAGAACCATGAGTGAAGGACATCAAAAAGTCTATATCTAACTAAGTAAATTAACCTTCGGAAGTGAAGGACGCTCGAAATGAACCAACCAACTGGAAAACCTGAGTGAAATAATGCTACGGTGTTGACTCGTAATGAATATGAAATCTTTTCCATACGAAAGTGATTAATAACTCTCCTGACAAGCGCCCTTCTCTCTCTCTCTCTCTTATTTCACATATATATAAATATGTATGCATGCCTATGTATACTGACACAATACTTATTATTCTATAACGTGCTGTCAATAGGCAGGTATTTCAATAATTTAAACATTACAAAAGAAAACACTGATTAGGACACATGCACGAATGATAAACATACACATTTGAACCTATATATGTACTTTGCTTTAAAACCTTCAAATGAAATACTTTTAAATATATACAGTATATATACCATATATATACATTTTTGATGTTTTCAAACAACTGTTCTGGATCGCCTTCTCTCTCTCCTCTCTCTCTCTCTCTTTATATATATATATATATATATATATATATATATATATATATATATATATATATATATATATTAAAACCTCTATAAAAAGGGGAAGTTTTACAGTGGTCGACAGTGGTTTTCAGAAGGTACATTCGGTCTTTACTAGAGTAGAGTACACAAATTACCCTACTGTACATGTATATAGTACACATGTTAACACTACACGTACTGTATTTACACTATTTACACGAGTGAGTATCTTATAACGCACTATCACTCTCATACGAAAAATATGTTTGGAGGCAAATCTAGAGTGATACTACTCAGATCAGAATCAGAAGTGTAAGGAGTTGATTGCCTTGGAGCCATATCTGTATATAATTCGGCATAGATGCCCAAATAAAAAATATTTTCAGCATCTCTCAAACGATCGGAAATAAGATAAATTCTGAATAAAAGAGGTTTTAATATACAGGGTGTTTCTGGTCGACCCTAGAAATATGGAAATTGGCGGAATTTGTAGTTTGTATTTGGTATTTGGTATTTGAAGTTGTACTATGACAAATTTCAAATACCAAATACCAAATACAAACTACAAATTCCGCCAATTTCCATATTTCTAGGGTCGACCTGAAACACTCTCTCTCTCTCTCTCTCTCTCTCTCTCTATATATATATATATATATATATATATATATATATATATATGATGCAAACCCACAAGGGAAAAAAAGATTCATTTCACGTGTTTAATTGTGAAATTCATCCCATATATATATATATATATATATATATATATATTATAACTGCAAACACGCAGTATAATCAACGTAAAGAACGACGCTTTGTATAGGAGAATATTCCGCGCAAGATGAGAGCGAAAGAACAACTTAACAGTATTTTATATTAAATTTTGTACTTTTCTTCGGGAAGATAATTTACATTTTTATCAAAAGTCATTATTTTAAATTTTAATGAGAAATGTTAGATATACTGTATATCGTAAGATATTAAATGAAATGTGGAATGTTGGAATGTGTACTTCGCCTTTTGTTAAGGAATATATTTGTTACTGAAAATTAGATTAATAAACTGTAGGAGACTTTTGAATATTAAAGAAATAAATAAAATTATATAATTTTTTTCTGTTATTATCATTAATGCGCTCTAAAAATTTACTAAAATATTTTCATTGAATTTAAATTCACTTTGTAAAATTTATGAATTGCTTTACACACACACACACACACACACACACACAACGCACGCACGCACGCACGCACGCACGCAACACACACACACACACGTGTACCTACAATGTATATATATATATATATATATATATATATTGCGCCTAGGTGGTGTAGTGGTTAGCGTCGCTGACTACGAATCCATCGGCCCCGGGATCGAGGTCCGGTGACGGCAGCCGGCGCGCAGCAAAACCCAGCTGTTCATCCTTCCACACAACAAAGAAAGTGGGTGGCCTAGACGCTGGGCTGCTGATGGGGCGTGGTTCGGAATCCACGTTAAACTGTAGGTCTAAGGTGGAGCGAAAAGCTTGACCTTCGTCAGAATGAACAATTCGGGCGGAAGCAAAACCAAAGGTTACCAAAGGTATATATATATATATAAAACGTAGAAATATTGAAAATTGTTGCAGAATGTGATAAATGAGAAATATTTAGACATTTTTGTTTCAAAGGTGGTACTCGTTTGATGACTGACGAAATGACTCACGTTTGAACCTTGAGGGTTTAAATTGGCGCAAAGAAAAAGATTAGTAAATAAATGCCATACATTAAGTTTATCAAATGGATTTATACTTTAAGAAGCATCCTTCGAGTTGCCATAAATGTCATAAATAAAACTCAATATTAATTTTTTCACTCGCAAATAATGTGTATATTTTTGTTCATACACACACACACACACACACATATATATATATATATATATATATATATATATAATATATATATATAATATATATATATATATATATATATATGCCTTTTTTTAACTTTTATGAAATTCCAGAAATAATTTATAATGTTTCATTAACAGGGAAATCCATTAAGAAGATTTATTTTCTTGATTTTACGAAAGGATGGAAATTAATTATATAAAAATATTCAAACTAAAATTAATTTAACCTAACCTAACCTTTAGTGGAACATTTTTGGATAATCATCCACTCATTCCTTTATTCTTACTTGGATTATACCACTTCACCTAAAGAAGAGCGATAATGTACTGAGGAGATCCTCCTAAAACATTGCTTCCCATTACTTTAACTAAGAGAGGATCTGATCGTATATAGCATTTGAAATAAGATCCTTATAAATTGCTGTCTGGCAGTTGATGTTGCTGTTATCCTTTGGGTAATGCATTAAGACCCTTCGTAAGTGCGTCTAAGCACGCTTACACAACAATTGAATGAGACCAACTGATTGCTTCGACTTTGTTTTTGGAAAAGTTTGCGACCATGAAAACCGCTTTTATATAATCGTCGAATAAGTTGATACATTCACAAAATGTTCGGCAACTGACGAAACTGTATAGAATTGAAGTCGTCTTAATTACATTCGATTGTTAAATCAGCGCATTTGCGCATTCATTCTTTCAGGACTGCGTATGTAGAGTCTGTTCGGCGAACAATCATTAAATCATAATGATAAACAAACTGATTTTATTTAACATCTTTCGCAATCCAACATTAACATATAATGAATGTTTCTTATGTATTCATTGCACGAGTGTTTGCAGCAAGAGTTTTAATTTAATCAGTAATGTTTTAATTAAACTTTGATTCAAAGAAAACTCTGTTTAAATTTGGTGTCTTCGTGTTTGAAGTCAAAAGAATAAACGTATCTGCCAATCGAATTCGGTAAGAAAAGGGTTTCTGCCTTCGTATGAAATGAAACACTGTGCTCTTATCGTGTTTAATATGGACTCAAGAAGAAGGAAAGGTTCAAAAGATATTTACTTTTCACACACACACACACACACACACACACACACACATATACAGAAGAAAATCAGCCATATATATTACTAAAAACCGAAGCACAGTACCTTAAAATGTGTAAAAATTAAAATCATAAAAATCAAACTAAATGAAATTGAAAACCATAAATTAAAACAATTATGCTAAAGCTGCGTATTTTTATGGAAGGTATATATATATATATATATATATATATATATCATGTGTAATTTTGTATCTGTAACTGAAATCCAATATTAACCATTCAAATTTCCTTTTTATATAAACGTGATTTCATGAATTTTTTTAAAGAAAGAATTTCAGTCATTTTTCTTATGAGAAAACCATGTAATGAAAGACCTTGGAGCGACCTTCCTTTCAGCTTATATTCCCAAACGACATCTGATTAATCCTGGGGTGAAAAAGGCTAAGCTGAAAACTCGGTACTTCTTGTCTATGTATATATGTACGTATGGAAGGAAAAACATGTTCTTAGCTTGTTTACATCGAATAGATTTATCGGCTGTATCTCGAATATTCCTGTATTGGTGTATTATTTTTCATTTCGTATTTTTAATATTTTATATATGTAGGTATATACTGTGTGTATATTATAATATAATATATATATATATATATTTTTTTTTTTTTTTTTTCACAGTATATTTGTACCGTATGTTCATGCCCAGGTAAATGCTCACGTTTGGGGTATGGGTATGTATATTTATACCTTCATGAATGATAAATTTTAAATAGTTACATATTAAATGTAAATAATGCACGCTTTAAAAATGCAGTCATGCAGGAGATTATATATATATATATATATATGTGTGTGTGTGTGTGTGTGTGTGTGTCAAAGGGAGAGCACACAAACACAAAGAGAGAGGCAGATTAGCGAGATGAAGTTGTATCTACAATATATCATTATTTATATCTAAATTTCTCTCTGTCTCTCTTTCCCTCGGTCTTTTCTTTAGAGAGAGAGAGAGAGAGAGAGAGAGAGAGAGAGAGAATAGTTTACTTCTTTTTAAATAGAAATACCGATGTTAAATACACGTAGAGGTGTTAACAGTCGAGAACCTCTTGTTTGATCGCTGTTATTTCATTATGGTTTAAAAGGAACACTTTTTAACGAATTTCGTGCGACAAAAACTTTTTAAAAAACATCAATAAAAAAAAGTCCTTTTCGACAAATATTTTCTTATTTTCATAAAATCGAAGCGAAGAAAAATAATTTAAATTTTGTTTTTCTTTTGGTTTTCTCTTTTTTTAATTCTTTTGTTAAATGTTTGAAAGAGATGAGACAAAATATATATATATATATATATATATATATATATATATATATGGAGGCGCCTCGGTGGTGTAGTGGTTAGCGTCGCTGACTACGAATCCATCGGCCCCTGGATCGAGACCCAGTGACGGCAACCGGCGCGCAGCAAAACCCAACTGTTCATCCTTCCACACAATAAAAGAAAGTGGTTGGTAGAGAAATGGGTACTCTGGGTGGTCTAGTGTTAAGACGCTGGGCTGCTGGTGGAGCGTGGTTCGGATTCCATGTTAAACTGCAGGTCTAAGGTGGAGTGAAAAGCTTGACCTTCATCAGAATGAACAATTCGGGCGGAAGCAAAACCAAAGGTTACCAAAGGTATATATATATATATTTTTTTTTTTTTCTTCAACACAGAAAGTGTGTATTTTACTTGTGTTTATGCCAATAATGAGATATTCGTATATACGTACGCATTATATATATACACACAGTATATATATATATATATATATATATACACTGTAAACTCGATACTTCCTCTTGACGAAATTCCCATTCATTTTTGTGGTCCGAAAATGGGAGTAATCAAAAGGAAGATTACAAATTTGGGAAAGAGTTTCGCTAGTTTGGGAAAGGAAAAACTAGAGTAGTGACGTAATTGGAGACTGGAGGGACATTTGCTCCGAAAAATCCAACTAAAAGTGGAAAATTCCTACATTTAGAATGGTAATGGATCGATTTGAAAATTGCTCCCTTTGAGATTCCCACTTTCCGATTTCTCATTCTTGGAAGAAGACTGAAATGGAATAACGGAGGTTGGGAAGAGACCCGTAAAAATCAGTATTATGAAAAATGCCTTCTCGCATCAGAAACGTGATGTCTTAAATTAAAATTTTGACAAACCTCTCAAAATTTGAACCGAAGCGTTAGTTATTAATTGATACATCATTTTGTAGTTTCATTCACCTTCGAACACTTTTCAAAACACACACACACACACACACACACACACACACACACAAATATATATATATATATATATCTGCTTAATTATATCCTGAGAAGTATATAAAAGGTGTGAAAAAAGTTATCGTGAAGAAAAGAAAAAGTGTTCAGTAAATCAGACTTGAAAACATTTTTATTTTTAAGTCTTCGAAAACAGGAAGCTAACTTAATTAAGAAAAATTTGACATTTTCGACAACTGGCTTGTAAGTTCTTTAAAAAGTTGGAAATTTATTCGATAAGCCAAAGGCGAACATTTATAACGCTCATATATATATATATATATATATATATATGCAAAGAACCACAAGGAAAAGGAAAGGGAAACACGAAATTCGAGCGCTTTCGTGATATATTCACATCTTCAGGGACAAGAAAGGGCTCGGATTTCGTGTTTCCTTTTCCTTTTTCCTGTGGTTCTTTGCCTATTAAAAAGATCACGTGTTGTTCTATGATTTTATTGCATATATATATATATATATATATATATATATATATATATATATATTAGGGTGATGCAAAAAAGGGGTCAAATTTTTTTTTTTTCAATTTTCAGGGACACCCTCCTATTTTATTCATATTCCTAAGAAAGCATTGTATGCGAAATTTGGGGTTGAAAAAGAGAAAATTAGAGGTTGCTACCAAGCTTTAAAAATAAATGTATATCAGTTTGTGCTCAAAAATATTGTTTTGTTGATATTTTCGCCGGAGCCGGTTTGATATGTACCTAGTTAACCTAGTTTGAAAAAAAACGATGACATTCTAGACTATAGTACGTAGTGAGCTCATAAAATAGTAAATAATAGGCACGCTGATTTCCGCACCACCCTCTGAGGTACAGCGTATAGCGCGTTAACTTTTTTTTATGTGGAAGTTTCCCCAGTAGGCATATCATAACCACTTATGTATGTTTATTTTCGTTTTTTGTGAAGCAAGAGTAATGTTTTCTTGTTTTTGTTTGAGAGTGACGACCTGTAACTTTTAAAATTTGAAGAAGTATTGTTTCTGCTCTTCATCATTGGTTATCAGTTTGTTGTATTCCTCCATCAGTCGTACACCTCTTTCCGCAATGTCGTTTACCACTTTGAGTCCATATGCGATATCTCTTGCATTCGCATAACTTTCATCATCATTCCATTCTTCAGCATCTTTTTCAAGAAAAGTGCAAGGCACCTCTAGGATTTCAAAGAATCTTTTTTGTTCGCAGTAACGAAATCCTGCAGTTGTTTCTGCCCAGCTGATTCAGGATTTATTGATGCTCGTTTGCTCGGTTTTGAGTCAACTGGTTTCTGCAGAGCATGCTTCATTTTGTTTTTTGTCTCATGCGAAACAGCTGAATCAAAAAATGCAAGCGCCACAAGCTCCTCAGAGAGGTACCACAAATGTCTCAAAAACTTATTGAGTGCAGCACTTGCAATTTTGTCATCCTTTTGCTTGTAGAGCTGCAGACTTTGCACAAAATGCAAATCTGAACGGGGGCGCATGAGGGTATGGGTGCCAGGTACCACGATCTGATGTATATCGCAGCTGAAAAGCAAGCAAACATCTCTCAGTCCTTTTTCCTCTCTCTCAGTTAGTTTAAACTGAGATTTAAACATCCAAATTTTAATGCAGTAAATTAGCTTGCCCATCCATCGTGCTCTGTGATAAGCTCCGGGTGCTTTAAAGCTGATTCCTGACTTGGGGGCACTACCGATGAAAATGAGCGTTAGCTCGAGCAATTCCTTGTAGTCATCACGAGGCTGCTGTTCATCAAGCTGAGCTTGAGCAAATTGAATGAGTTCTTCAGCATCTGAGATTTTCTCTGCAATGTTAGGGTCATCTGTTGCTGTTTGGTAATTGTTCTTGTCAATTTCCACCCACTTTGCTTTGAATCTCTTAAACAGTTGTATGTCAGGGCCACTAGAAGATGGCAAGGAGACAGAAACTGCAGCTTCTAACACTATTTCGAAAATATGATGTCGGCAAGCCAGCCACAGCATATCTTTATCCAATCTTTGCTCTAGTAACATACAAGCACCACTCTTAGAACCTGTGTTGGAGGCAGTGGTGTCAAAACACATGCCCTTCACTTGGTCAGATATATTCCACTCCAATACTAACTGATGGACAGCATCTGCAATGTTTTGACCAGTTCCTCTGGCAAGTTTGGGAATACCAAGAAGCTGATCAACTCCTTGGCCGGAAATTAGAACTGGCAGTCGATCAACATTTTCATGACCAGTAATATCTTCCAGTAGTTTGCCGTCCCAATGTATTTGGAGAGGGCAATTTGTTTCGAAATCCTGCTTCAAATTTTCTGCCATTGTCTTGCGGTTCCTTTGTCTTGCTCTCCGTATCGATGAATAGCTAACACTGTATTCTTCAGGGTTTTGCCCAAGAGCATTGATTGTTGGGATCAAGATTTCCGAAGCAGCTCTATCACTTACTTTTGCAGCATCAAGAGATACAAGCATTGAAGAATCCATAAGCTTTGCACTCTTAGACTTTGATCTACTTTGTCTCGAAGTTGATGGCTGCTGAGGGTCAGCAACAATTCTTCTTCTGATTTTGAACTATCTTCATTCAAACTTGAAGGACTTGAACTTGAGAGCACTGCTGCTTCGAAAACGGCTGTTTCCCTCTTTCTTTTCTTTTCAAGCAATGTTTCCTTTTCTCTAGCAATCTCTTCCATTTGTGAAAAAACTTTATCCACTCCAGACATTTTGCCTTTTCTTCCTTTTTGTCGTTGCAGCATCAAAAACTCACGATCTTCATCTATCTTTATCATGTCAAGAGCACTTGCATGTGCAATGTCAAACAGATCTTGCAAGTCATTTTGCCAGCTCTCTTGTTTTTGAAGTAGTGCAGGTGATTGCTTCTTCTTCTTATTTCTGTTCTTCTTTAGTTTCTCCCACTCGTTGAAAAGTTTCTTTACTCTCTCCACGACATGACATTTCAACACTGTTGGGATGCGTGCCTTTTCCCACACATCCATAACATCTCTAGCAGTCAACAAAGCCGCTGTTTTCACCTGTTGCTTTTTATTGATCTTGTAGTTCATAAACAATGCTAATGTTTCCCTTTTAGATGGAAGCTGGGTTTCTTTGAAGGACTCTATAGGATGTCCTATGAGCCAAACAACTGTTTTGTGACGCGTATGCCGCTCCATGAGTGCAACTCAGCAACTGCTATACAACCACTCTCAGCGAAGGCAGCAAAGATACTGAGTCAGTGACGCCGCACTTACACTGACGCGGCCGCCACAGTGACGTCACAGCAAAGAAATGATTCTAGAATGTTCGGCCACGGCGTCTATAGCAATGAAAGGGATGAGAAGGTTTACGGAAAGAGGTTCAGAGTCTGTTATGACTGCTATATGTTGCTGACTACCATTTTTGATGAAATCTGCAAAATAAATAAATGTACAATAAATACAAACTGAAAAATAACAATATACAAAATGTTCAATGGATGGTAGCAACCTCTAAAATGTCTTCAATTGTGCTGAAATTTTGCATGTTCAGTTTTTACACTAAATTAAATAAAATTAGAGGGTGTCTTCAAGTTTTTGAAATGATAAGTTATTTTGCATCACCCTAAATTTATATATATATATATATATATATATATATATTATATATATATATATATATATATATATATATATATATATATATATATATATATATATAACGGGTGTGCCATAAAAAAGGGTACATTTTAAAAAGGCTATAAAATCAACATTTGTCATTTAATTTTAGTAAAACTTCTACACAATACAACATATGTATTTATCTATATGCAAACAAGTTTTCAGACTAAAATATCAAATAATTCAAATTCTGTCAACATTTAAGGAAAGAGTATGATTTTTCTACTTAACATGCAAAAATTATTAAACCTTTTTAATATTTTTTTATAGAAATAATTTTTAACGTAAAATTTACCTGAAATTATTAAAAAAATTGTTCGAAATGCTTTCCTTCCAGTTCAATAACTTTTTTTATTCTTGGCCGGAATATGGAAGAACTTAGCAGAGCGAGTCTACGGGACTAGGATAAAAGATGCCGCTCATTTACGCGAGATCATTCAAAAATGGGAAGAGCTTCCACAGGAACAAGTAAATCGAACCATAGATGAATTCTGGCCAAGAATAAAAAAAGTTATTGAAATGGAAGGAAAGCATTTCGAACAATTTTTTTAATAATTTCAGGTAAATTTTGTTAAAAATTATTTTTATAAAAAATATTAAAAAGGTTTAATAATTAATTTTGCATGTTAAGTAGAAAAATCATACTCTTTCGTTATATGTTGATAGAATTTGAATTATTTGATATTTTAGTCTGAAAACTTGTTTGTATATAGATAAATACATGTTTTATTGTGTAGAAGTTTTATTAAAATTAAATGACAAATGTTGATTTTATAGCCTTTTTAAAATGTACCCTTTTTTATGGCACATCAGTTATATATTTATATATACTGTATATATATATATACACACACATATATATAGAAAGTGTAATATATATATATATATATATATATATATATATATATATATATATATATATATATATATATGTAATATATATATATATATAATATATATATATATATATATATATATATATATATATATATATATATATATGTGTGTGTGTGTGTGTGTGTGTGTGTGTGCATGCGTATGTGTGTGTACAGAAAACGGAGACATCTTAAATAATTTGTGCAGACATATTATGTACGTTATAAGAATTATTTGTTATATAATTAAGAGAACCTATGAATTGGATGCAATATACAGGGTGTCCCGTAAGTCTGGACCCATAGGGAAAAATAATAAAATTACAAAATAGTCCAAAAATTTATTACATAATCTGTTCAAAGTGTCCGCCGTTGTGTCGCACACATAGTTGAAGACGCAATCTCCACTGCGACAGCACTTTCTGAATCACAGTCGCAGAAATTTCTTGACACGCCTCCACAATGCGTGCTTTAAGGTGGAAAATGTTCTGAAGTTTGACCTCGTACACTTTGGCTTTCAAGTGGCCCCACAAATAAAACTCTAGCGGAGTAAGATCATAATAAAAAATAATAAAAATAATAATAAAAATAATAAAAAAATATATTATAAATAAATTTTTGGACTATTTTGTAATTTTATTATTTTTCCCTATGGGTCCAGACTTACGGGACACCCTGTAGATCAAGAGTTAAAGAAATCTAAAAACAGTAAATTTTAATTAATTACCGAGTATTCCATACGCGATGAGACACCAAGGTTTGGTTTGATATTTAACACATAATTTTGAAGACAGCAACTTCATTTCACCTCAAGAGACACTTGGTTCGGATTCCTCGAAAGACAAATTTTGCAAAGTTTAAAAAATAAAGACACTTTTAGTACTTAATGTCTTGAAATTTTTATTTTTCTTGAGGAATGGTTCAGTCACATGGGATTTAAAATTTTTTAAAGTTCGTACCGTGTTAGGGCTACTTCCTGACCATATCGCAGTACTGCATCTAGACGATCCGCGAAGTTAAGACTTAAGCGACACTGGGTCGAGGTATAGTAGCTGTATGAATGACTATCCTCCAAGTCCAGATGATATTGCTACCCATGGTTTGGTTCCCACGTAAAACTGTAGGTTTCCTTCTGTCACATGACCTCAGATGTTGCGAAGGAGGTTAAACAACCCTGAAAACACACACCCACACACACACACACACACATTCGTGCCGTCTTATTTGAAACGTTATAACGCATATGTGTCTTGGCTAATATTCTTTAGAGAATATTTCTTCTGCTGATAAAGAGGTTATCATTTGTAATGTATTTGGATTTAAAGTTCTCTAAATTTCAAAGACTTCAAATGGACGCATTAAAATCTTTATCATAACTTTTAACTTTTTAATTCTATTTTTGGTAAGCATTAAGGACAATAAATAAAATATCCTTTAAAAACGTGTGTGTGTGTATATATATATACATACACTGTGTGTGTGTGTGTGTGTATATATATATATATACACTAGGGGCACTCAATATATTTTGCCCCACCCTTTTTTCTTAGCTAAATAATAGACCATGGGGCTGAAATGTCTTTTGGGACGTAAGTTTGAACTTTCTGCGCTTCACATAATCGGATTTTTACAGTTTGAACCTCCCCTCCTTGTATAAAACCGCTTTTAAATGCCCTTGTATAAAACCGATGGTTAACGCAGTTTCGAAAACGGCGTCTGACAGTCATGTAAACGCGTAAACAGAGAGCTGTTATCGCGTTCTTAACCGCAGAGAAGGAAACAGTTGGAAATATTCACAAACGTCTACAAAACGTTTATGGAGATGCTGTTGTTGATCGAAGCACAGTTGGACGCTGGTCTAAACGTGTGAGATCATCGGAGAAAGGGAGAGCCAGCCTCGATGATGAGCCATGCAGCGGTCGCCCGGCATTGACTGTGACATCTTACAGCATCATTCGATCAAATCGGCGCGTCACATACAAAGAGCTATCAGTGGAGCTAGGAATTAGTGAAGGAAGTATGAATACGGTAATTCAGCAACTGGGATACTCAAAAGTGTGTTCACGGTTTGTTCCTCGCCAACTGACTGAAGATCACAAAGCCCAAAGAAAAGAAATTGCTTCTGAGTCGTTGGTTCGATACGAGACAGAAGGGGATGACTTCCTTCCACGAATTGTGACTGTGGATGAGACTTGGATACACCACTTTGAACCTGAAACAAAACGCCAATTCATGGAGTGGCATCACGCAGACTCCCCACGCAAGAAAAAGTTCAAAATGGCTCCTTCTGCAGGAAAGGTTATGGCCGCCATCTTCTGGTACATGAAAGGGGTGATTGTGGTGGACATTATGAAGAAAGGACAAACAATCAACTCAGAGGCATATATTACTTCACTACAGAGTCTCCAGAGACGTATAAAGCGAGTTCGACCGGAGAGAAAACTGGAAGACGTCCTTCTTTTGCACGATAACGCAAGACCACATAACAGTTTACAAACAAGAGAGGCCATCACAAAAGTGCTCTTGACTGTGTTACCCCACCCTCCATACAGCCCAGATCTGGCACCTTCAGACTTCCATTTGTTTGGGCCAATGAAGGATGCTATTCGTGGAAGAAAGTTTCAGAGTGACGATGAGATTGTTGAGGAGGTTAAGAGGTGGCTCCAGCGGAACCCAGCGGACTTTTACCAACAAGGAATAAAGGCCCTTGTTTTGAGGTGTAGGGAAGACGTATAAAAGGATGGAGACTATGTGGAAAGATAAAAACTTGTAAAAAAAGGTATGTAACTACTCGTGGACAAAATTTCTGAAACTTACAAGGAAACTTGGAAAGAAAGAAAAAAGGTGGGGCAAAATATATTGAGTGGCCCTCGTATATATACACACAACTTTGGCCGCAAATAATGAAAATTTTAGTAAGAAATTCATATTTCACAGCAATTTATTTTATTTTAATTATAAATTCAAATTTTAATTATAATTATTTAATTTTTGGAATTAAATTTTTTAAAAATTTCACTTAAAATTGAGGACTCGATATGGTAAAATGTTTTGTTGTTGGAAAAAAATGCATTTGTCTCAAGATTCTTTGAGATTAAAATAGGATCTGTAAAACACAAAAATAATAAGATTGAAAATAAATAGAAAATCCTGAACAAAAAAAAAAATTACCTATTTGTTGTTTTAGTCAGAAAGAAAATATAAAATCCCTGGTTTTATTTATATATATATATATATATATATATATATATATGAAAAATTATTTCACGAAAGTGACACGTGAAAAATATTTATGATGAATAAAACCACGAAGGGAAAAGAAACACAAAGGGGTGCTCCTGAGGATGTCATTAGACGAAAGCGCTTGAGCACCCCTTTGTGTTTCTTTTCCCTTCGTGGTTTTATTCATATATATATATATATATATATATATATATATATATATATATATATATATATATATATATATATATATATGTGTGTGTGTGTGTATGTGTGTGTGTGTG
>JAJOZX010004589.1:0-90000 GCA_023014485.1 Bathynomus jamesi | reverse complement strand
CCTTTTTTTCTTGAAACGTTCTCTCAGATCATTTTAAGTCTCTCTCTCTCTCTCTCTCTCTCTCTCTCTCTCTCTCTCTCTCTCTCTCTATATATATATATATATATATATATATATATATATATATATAGAGAGAGAGAGAGAGAGAGAGAGAGAGAGAGAGAGAGAGAGAGAGAGAGTCATGGATTGATTTTTAGTAATATATTCAATAATAATTATTATTAATGGTTATTTTAAATGAAATTGTGTTTAATGTGTTGATTGTTAAAAGGAAATTAAAATGATCGTTTTAAAACGGAGCCAAATTACTATAGTGATGTTGGTAAGGGAAAAATCGAGACGAATCCCAAAGATGAATTTGAAGGCTGGTCGTTTCAGCCTAGGTCTAAGACACCAGAAGGCAGTGGTGTTTTAGGCGAGACGCTATGTCCTGCATTTGTCCTTAAAAGTGTAGTTTTAACCGAATTATAAAAAATTGCTATCGAGAGTCATTTCTCGGCGTTTGTTAAAGCGCAACAGCGTAAATTCATCGTGGTTCTCCCCGTCATTTTACGTGTTTTCAAAAATTAATAAATTAAATAAACCCTTAAATGTGAAACCGTTTCCTCATTACGTTTTCCTTCTCTCTCTCTCTCTCTCTCTTTAAAAATGTGAGCTCGGCAAGATGCAATTCAAAGCCGTTAAATAGACTTTGGACTCAGTGTGAAATAGTAGAAAAGAGTACAAAGAACGTAGATGAAATGAGATTATATATATATATATATAATATATATATATATATATATATATTTCCATTTGTAAACGTGAATTGCAATCTTTTCTTATATCTTTTTCAGTATTGATTTTATCATACTTTTTTTTTATAAGTAAATGCTTTTTTATTATTTTTTTTTTGTCTCACGAGTCAAATTATTTAACATGTAACTGCATTCGTACGTAATACTTACGTCTCTCCATGCGCGAAATAGCGTTGAATAAAAAAGAATTCGTCGAGTCATATTTATTAATTATCATCACCTTCGTTACCTTTAAATAGTTGTTACTAATTAAAAGAATGAAATGTATAACAGAGAATACTCTTATTATGCTTCAGTAAAGATCGAATCTGTTCATTCGGACATGATAAATGGTAACTGGGGTTAAAACATTCCTAATTAATATCTGTTAAATTATTTTTTCTCTCTCGTATTCACCCTTAAATATCGTAATATTTCTTCGATACATTTATTAAACAGTGGTCATTGTATGTGATTCATTATTTTTAAGTATTTGATTAGAGGTTATTGTAAAATTTAAGTGGAAGGCCGAGAGGGCAGAATATAGTATAGGAAGAGAAAGGTGTATATATATATATATATATAGGTAGCTGCATGAGCTTTGTATTTATTTGTTCCAATCAACAAACTTTACTGATCCATTTGTATTTATTATATGGTATAATGCATTTACAGTATAGCCAATGTGACAAAACTTTTTATTTGTATCTACTTTTATTGAATTTTGTATGAACTTACCGCTTATGTTTACTGAGGTTCCCATCGACTAAAACTTTTCGCAATCTTTAGACCAGTGTTTCTCAAATGGTGGGTCACGACCTCCCGGGTTTGTTTGTTTACCCCTGTAGTAGTGATTTGTGCGCAGAAAAACAAAAAAAAAACCCGCTTCGTGAATTTGTTTACCCCTGTAGGATGATAAGGGGTCACGCCGACCTAAGATTAAGACCCTGACACGGGAGTCGTGGGGAAAATCCGGCTGAGAAACACTGCTTTAGATCGTAGTCTGAATTATTTAATGAAAATCATTAAGAGTACTGAACTCATTAAACAATCACGAAGTACACTGTTAACTCATTTTTTTTTTTAACCCAAATCGATTCTTCTATTTTTTACGTTTAATTAATAACCTTATGTCTTCAATATCGTGAGCCCTTATCTTTTATATGAGCTTTCTGTGTGGGACCTTGTCAGACGTCCTAAAATCGAAGTACATTACACTGCGCATCTGTTGTCTTTTGGTGTAACAATGTATAAACATTAGTGACGTCAGTTGTGAAATATGGGAAGTCGGTTAGGCACGACCTCTTATTTATGTCCATGCTAATCATCTCGCATTTAATTATCATTATCTGTAAATGCTCAGGCATGGAATGATTCCAAAAAGTAAAAATATTTTGAAACTTTTGTCAGTCACCGTTTTCGGCTCGCCGGTTTATATTTGTCAGACAGTGTTTATCAACTGTTTATTTTGAATTGAATGTTGCACCTGCAGTTAATTCTGGAAGCCTTAGGCTCTTCGTTTAGGATAAAGACGTGAGTTAAAAAGCGTAACCCACTGTATAATGATTCTAATTTAAATTCCTGAACAACCTTTGGAGTAGATGAATTTTATTCAAGTTAATTAAGCGTGGTTGGGTAAGACCTTCTCCCTTGTAACGATGACGTCAGAGGAAAAAATTGGAATTTTATATAATGAAATTTTATGCGAAATTACTCCAAAATTTGAAACCTGAAATTTAGAAGAGTTCCTTAAAATTGTGTCCTATCACTATCAAATACAATGGTTTTGTTACAAAATAAGGGAAAGGTTTTCTGCCTTTTTTAACACTTTAAGATAACTAAAACTGCGCACGTTTATAGACTTAGCTATTAAATAATTATTTCATATTGTTATGTTTTTTAACTGTCCTTACATATAAAGCTTTTCCTTAACCTTTTCTGTGCAATGTGTTCCTTTCACTCTAAAGTTTAGGTTTTTTATGCAGGAAGGAGAGGCCAAGGGCAAATGCCCGCGAAAGCACTCCACCCCCCCTATAGGATAAGAAGAGAGCTAAAATCAAGGTCGAGGGGTTTCGAGATGCCTAGGCACTCTGCGTTTGAAAAATTTGAGGTCATAGACAGGGGGAAAGATTGAAAACACCGATTAACTCTTGTGTTAGGGAGTTGGACAGAAAAAGAATGAGAAAGTGTCGGAAGTCTGGTGCTGCGAGCTCTCCGCAAAGGAGGAGGTATGCAGTTAGAGAGTTCAGAAGAACAGTGACCGTTATAATAGCGATAGTAAAGAAAGAGTGAGGCAACAGTGCGGCGAAGAGAGAGGGACTGAAGACAGTGAGTAAGAGGCGGGGAAATGATGAGACGAAAAGCCTTTGATTCCACCCGGTCAAGTACGGCTGTGTGGGTTGAGCCACCCTATACACGAGAAGCATACTCCATACAGGTGCGGACAAGACCCCTGTACAGAGAGAGCAACTGAGCGGGGAATGAAGAAACTGCGGAGGCGGTACACCACACCTAACCTCTTGGAAGCTGTTTTGGAAAGAGTATATGAGAGCTTTCCAGGAAAGATCACCAAAAAAGAAAATGGCAAGAATGTTAACAGAAAAGGGAGGACTGAGTTATGTGTTGTTGAAGGTAAGGGGATAGTTGTGTGGAAGATTGTGACGAGTAGACAGATGGAGGAACTGAGTTTTTGAGGCATTGAAAGCCCCCAAGGTTTTCTCTGGCCCATTCAGAGATAGCAGAAAGATCAAAGGTCAGGTGTACCATAGCGGTCCTACGCGAATCATGGAGTGACTGTTGAGAGGGACGCTTTGGGAAGCGGGTGGAAAAGTGAAGAGTGGAATCATCGGCATAGGAGTGAATAGGAGAGGAAGTGCCAATTAAAAGATCATTAATAAATAAAAGGAAAAGAGTGGGTGACAGGACAGAACCCTGAGGAACACCACTGTTAATAGTTTTAGGAGAAGCACGGTGGTCATCTACAATTGTAGTTATAGATCGGCCAGAAACGAAATTAGAGATGAAGGTACAGATAGAATGATAGAAACCGAAGGAGAGCAGTTTGGAAATTAAAGATGTGTGCCAAAGTCTATCAAAAGCTTTCGATATGTCTAGCGCAATAGCAAATGTTTCACCAAAATCCCGAAAGGAGGATCTACAGATCTACAGAAGCTCAGGCTAACAAAGACCCTAAGATCCACTCTTAGGTTAGCCCGAGAGAAAGGAAAGAGTAGGGGGTTAAAAGAGGAGAATAAGGGGTTAAGTAAGTAGCAAAACCTATCATTCGTGGGTTAACATTCATTCAGAAAAAGAGAAAGAATGACTCACCATCATCATCCGCCGGCCACTGCCGACAAGTCGGAAAAATAGTCGAAGAGAATAGGAAAGAGGTGAAAGATGAAAAGAAGTAAAATAAGAACGCTTACAAACCATGCAAACACAGTCTTAACTCAAACACTATCATACCATGCAAACTACAGACATGCAAGTAAAGAGAGTTACAGACATGCAAGTAAGGAGAGGATAAGAAAAAAAAAGTAGGTAGAGTATAACAAAAAGTGAGCTGTTTACGCTACGAGCTACATCTACGTTCGTGTTAGTCTAATGTTTTTTTTTAAACATTTATATTGTTTGCATATTACACGCTAGCATATCACAAGCTGGCATTAATCGTCAACAGCCTCATCCTCGACTATCACCCCAAGAGCTCCTGTTGCTAATTATTTTATTTTAAACAACGTTACTATTTTTAAAATGCCTATCTAAACGGTTTTTAAACATATTAACGCTGGTAGAGTTCACGACGGACGCGGGAAGATTATTCCATTTATCAATTTACTTTAAACGTAAAAACGTTTTTAGCGATGTTAGTAATGAATCGTCTGCCACCAACTTAAATCCGTTATTACGAGTATTGCTATAATCGAAAGTGAATAGTTTGTCAAAATTTACGTTATCGATTTTATTAACGATTTTGAAAACTTCAATAAGCTCCCCGCTTAATCTCCTAGTTTCAAGTGAATGTAAGTCTAACTCTAAGATGGGAGGCATGATCCCCCTCCCCTCTTTGTACAATAATTCGCTTTTTCTTCCCCACAGTTTGACTTTTACGAGCGAGTGTACGTATTATGCTCTTCTAACGACGTGGGCGAGCCTTCTGAGAGGATTTCATTAGCACATTACATTTTATAACATTAAGGCAGATTTCACAGATGCATTTTAAAAAGTCCGAGTCGATATTTTTAACAAACATCTGCTGCAATGCCCGGGGTAATCGATGACAGATTTTTATTAATTCACGATATTTCTTTAGCCTGTTTGCCATTCTGGAATATACACCGTTTCAGGCTTGTTTGGAATATATTCGTTCTTAGAAGCACCCTAAATGTGTTTCGCGGGTGAAGGTCACAAAGCAAATATCCGTAACGCTGACTTGTAGCTTCTTTATAAACTTCCAAAAACTCCTTACGTTGATTCCAGAACATTTGATTGGCTAATACCCCAATTTATGACACATCTCTTCGTTGCGCGAATAAGACTAGATATTGTGCATTTAACGACACATCGCGCATGTATTCTGATTGATGAAGAATATGCTTATGTTAAGATGGTGAGAGAACACTGTAAATGTCTCGGCAAACGTTTTATCCATTTCCAACATGAGATCATCAATTACAGTGACTGTATGTTCATTTCCCTTTAACGAATTAACGTCATATACGCCTTTGTGGAACAAAATATCATCTTGGTACTCGTTGAACACTGATTGGTACGTCGAATAGCGCCATATTACTTTATGCACAAATTTTGAGAACATCTCCCCCTTATCTTTAATGATTTTAAGCATAAACACAGTTTTACCACATCCTGTAGGGCCAGATATAATACATGTGGATGGGCTTGTGAACCTGAATTTTTCTACAGATTCCATCTCTAACACGTCACACCCCCTAAGTGGAACATTTACAAAATATAACAAAATTTAAGTGTTGCTCCTTATATTCTACAATCTTGTTTTTCTTCTTCCACAGAACCGTCAATGACGACTATGTACAGCACTCCATCATCGATATTACACACGACCCCGATGACATTGTAGCTACAGACTCCAATCCCGCTGACGAACCCTCACCAGCGACACCTCCACCACGTGGCAGGTCAAAGCGGAGGCACGATAATGAAGACCCTTCCACGTCAGGTATAAAACGTGCCAGGTGTGCACCGGTTGCTAGACCCCCAATAATAGAGCCCCAGCCCTCTACGACTTACGACACAACCCCCTCACTAGCTCTCTCCTTAAATATACCCCCTTATTCCTGTTCAATTCAGGGTACATCCTCCACACCAGCAGCTTCTCTTGCTGTGGAGGAAGGTATAACATTCGAACTGATGCGCACCGCTAACCCTACCCCTGCCCTGACTAGAAATCGGTACGTAGTCAGGGTTGACCCTGGAACCCTATATAAAGCAGTATAGCCTTCAATTATGGACAACGTCACGGTAGATATTGACAGAGTATTCCATGTTGCGGGTCATAGTGCCACCCTTATACTCTTAACTTCAATTCTCAGACTATTTACAGAAAGCATATAAACGTCGATCGTGGTTGCGGCTTTATAGCAGTACTCTTAGCCCATATATTTACTGTACTAAATACCCGGGTCAAAATATTTGGCTGCCTACGGTTGTGCAGCGTGCTCGTAAACTGTCTTCAGATTGTAAGTTTAAGTTTGAGCTCAATATGGGTCCTGAAGAGCTGAAAAGGGTAGAGCAGGAAATGAATGTTCGTATAGTTGTATTTGGAATGGATGATCGTCGGAGGACTTTGTATGTTTTTAAAAGCTGTGTGAGAGATCGTACAAGACCTCTACTTATTTTAGGAATGTCAGGAACAACGTATTTCCCCATCCGCAATATAAGGACTCTCTACGCTAGTTATGATAAAAGTCGAAAATATGAAAGACATCATGATTTGTGTAAGGGATGTCTCGAGTTTGCGGATGATATATGAAACACTGTAAGAAATTCCACATGGGATGTGAGCAGTGTAAAAGCTCCAAATGTGAAAGTTGTGTAGTTGATGCTGAGAAGAGGGAATGTAATGTGTGCAGATGTACATTTTTCAATAATAAATGCTTTGAGTTCCAAAAGTCACTTGCAGGAAAATGAGAATCTGTGAATGTGGTATGTTTCATATGTTGGATAATTGGGGGAAATTCAGCATAAATGTGCTGAAATTCACTGTCCTACATGCCATGAGAAATATAAGGCGGATGGAGTGAAGCATGTATGTTATATGAAAGACGTTAAGCCTAAAAATAAACATTGTATAACTGTGTACTACGATATAGAAACTTACACAAACCCTGAAACCAAAGAGGTTATCCACATCTACTTGTAAGCCAGACTATCTGCGATGAGTGCATGGAGGTTCAGTGCGATGAGTGTCACAAATGTGGTAAACGGACAAACGTTTTCAAAACGATCGCACACGATAGCCCTGTGAAACTCTTTGTGTCCTATATTGTCAAGTTAGCGGACAAGTTAAAAAAAATGACTGTGTATATTCTTGCCCATAACGGTGCAAAATTTGACACACAATTCCTTTAAAAGGAACTGCTTGAGCACCAGTCATCAGAGATATTCACGGGTGATCCCCTGAAAAGAGGAAACGAGCTTATACAAATGCAGATAAGAGATAATGTTCAGTTTAAAGATACGTTATTATTCACACCTTGTAAACTAGCCAAGCTACCCAAGGTGATGGGTGTAGCTGCGAAGTTTCAAAAGGGTATTTTCCTTACACTTTCCTCACTAGCGACACTTTAAATTACGTAGGACTACCTCCCCCCAAACAATACTTTAACTGCACCAACATGAGTGATAATTGCGCAATGACGGAATTAGTTTCGTGGCGCGACGCTGAACCCTTTCCAACCTATTAATATCCTCACGCAAATACGGGCACCAAAACTGAACGGCATATTCTAAATGAGGCCTGACTAGGGACTTGTAAAGGGGCAATATAATATTCTTCAATTTAAATTCAAAATTACGCGCTATGAAACCTAACATCCTATTAGCTTTTGCGCAAGACTCAAGGCATTGGTTCCTAACTTTTAAATCCTTAGATACGCGTAGGCGTAAATCTACTTCCTTGTCAACGTTCGCTAACCGTCTATCGTCCATCGTGTACGTGTAATTATTGTTACGAGAACCTATATGCAAAACTTTGCATTTGTCTACGTTAAATTGCATCTGCCACTTATCCGTCCATTCCATAATCCTATTTACATCGTCTTGGAGCCTATTTCTATCGTCCACGTTAACAACTTTACCGCCTATTTTAGTATCGTCCGCGAATTTTCACACATTACTGGTCAAGCCTATATCTATGTCGTTAATGTAGATTACGAATAGCAATGGGCCTAACACTGAACCCTGAGGGACACCGCTACCTACCTCCAACCACCCCGATTCACTATCATTAACAACGACCCTCTGTTTCCTAGCAGGAAGCCATTCATCTAACCAGTTAGCTACCTGACCGCGTATACCGTGAGCTTTAACTTTCGCAATTAATCTTCTATGCGGAACTGTATGGAAAGCTCTTTTAAAGTCTAAATAAATAACGTCAGCCACTCTATGCCTATCGTATTCGCACACTATTTCATTATAAAACTCTAACAAATTAGTTAAACAAGGTTTATGGCGTCGAAACCCATGCTGACTACTATTAATCAAATCGCGACTTTCTAAGTGATCGACGATATGATCCCTAACTACGGATTCCAAAAGTTTACCGACAATTGACGTTAAGCTAATGGGCCTATAATTGCTAGCTACTGTGCGGTCGCCTTTTTTAAAAATGGGCGTAACGTTAGCTAATTTGAAGTCGTCAGGAATAATCCCCGCTTCCAATAACTTATGAAAAAATTTTTGTTAAGGGGCCTACGATAACGTCTTTCAAATCTTTCAAATGTCTAGGATAAAGCGCGTCAGGGCCTGGAGCCTTGCTCATTTTTAGCTTATCGATATAATGCGCAATCTCACCCTCGTAAACAGTTATTTCATTCAAAATAGTCTCGCTACTAAATGGAAAGATATCGTCCACGTCGGGGACATTATTTACGTCTTCTACAGTAAAAACTGTCGCAAAAACGTTGTTAAAAATACCCGCCATCGCCTGAGCGTCGGAAGCCAAAGCGCCATTAACGTTCATTAAAGGGCCTATGCTATCTTTTATCGGCTTACGATTATTCACGTAGTGAAAAAACTTTTTTGGATTATGTTTACTATCTGCAGCTATAAGTATTTCTAAATTACGCTTAGCATTCCTAACAGATCTTTTAACCTGACGTCTAAGCTCGATATATCTATTAAAGTTAGCTACCGTGCCATTGCGCTTATTAAGTCTATACGCTGTTACGCTCGTTTATGAACTCGCCTATTTCCCATGTCCACCACTTGGGCCTACCATGATTTCCAGTGCACTTGGGCCTACGAGGAATAAACTCCCTTTCGATATTCATAAAACTTTCTTTAAACGCCTCCCAATGAAAATTTGCGTAATTATCCATAAATAAATTATCCCAGTCCATTACTCTCATCCTGTCCGCAAAACTATCAAAATTAGCCCTACGAAAATCGGGAACTTCTATTACGTTACTGTCCTTACTGTTTTCTATCAGTAGCTTAAACCTAATAATTTGGTGATCGCTACATCCCAAACTCTCACCTACTTCTAAACCTTCGACTATATTATCGTCGTTCGTCATCACCACGTCTAAGATATTGTCACCGCGCGTTGGTTCTGTAACCATCTGTCGTAAAAAATTATCTCCCATGAACTCAATCAGTCTCAAACCCTCATCATTACCAGTAAAAGTCTCGTAATTAACATTAGGGCAGTTAAAGTCTCCGACAATTATACTATTCCGATTATCAATAAAGTTACCAAGAAGCGAGTAAAATCTAGTATCGGTATCGAGGGGTTGAACGGGAGGTCTATAAACAACAACAAAATTAAAGCTAATACTACGCGCCCTAACTTCAACCCATATCGCATTAATTGCTGCCGGAAAATCTATCTTAACCTCAAGTTCCCCCAACAAGTCCCGAGTTACGGTATTTAACCACGTTTCGGTTATAGCAACTATATCGTCGTTCCGGGAATAAATTATCCCCTTAAATTCGTTTAATTTATTTCTAATACTCCGCGCGTTACAATAAAAGACGTTTAAATTATTTTTTACCACGGATCGGCGTTTTAAACTATTTTTCACGTCGGGCCCGAGTTTCCCGGACCCACGACGTTTAAAGAAGGCTTCGACCTATACAGCTTTCGAACGTTCTCATCGATTAACCTTCCTAGCCTAGCATTCCCTATTTCATTGAAATGCATCCCTATCTTTTATAAAAAGGCTAGGATCACTAAATTCTGACCACAGCTTTACGAAGGGTACATTTTCCTCAGCACAAATCTCTTCTAGTTTAGTATTCAAAAATATTGTTTTTGACGTAATCCTAAGGCTCAAACCGTGCCTAGGGGTGATACCTAGAACTAAAGCCCTATCTGACCTTGCATTCAGGGACCTAATTAACCCCCTATATCTCTCTCCAAAAAGTCAGGCACTCTCGTGCCAGAATACTGACAATCTGAAAGGAGGTTGTGAAAAGAGAGGTGTTTAAGAATCTTCCTATTAAGGATAGATTAAAAAACTTTAGAAAAGCAAGCAGTCAAAGCAATTGAACGATAGTTGGAGGGTTGAGAACGGCCACCCTTCTTTGGGACAGGCTGAATGAAAGTGAACTTCCAGCAGGAAGGAAAAGTACCAGATGAGAGACAGACGAAAGAGTTTGCCTAGGCAGGGTGTCAGCACAGAAGCACAGTTCTTAAGAACAAGAGGAACACCATCAGGACCATACGCCTTCCTAGAGTTGAGCCCAGATAGGACAGAAAGAACACCTTTGGAAGAGATTCTAATTTCAGACATATAAAGTTAGAGGGACTGATCAACTGGAAGCGGTGTTACGACATTGGCTACGACATAGCCCAAAAGAAGAGGAAGTAAAGTTGTTGAAGCAGGGCTGTACCAACCTGTAATGGCGCCCTGTGCAAGGCATTCTTTATGCGCCCCCAACCCCATTGAATTCGGAACATATACAAACTGACTGTGATAGAAATACATAATTAATTAAAATACACAATTATTTAATACATAAATAATACATAATACATAATTAATACGTAATACATAATACATAATTAATTAAAAATCCAAATTTTATTCTACGTGGCAGGTCCAAGACCAACAATTTGGCGCCCCGCACACGTCGGCGCCCTGGATAGCCGCACCGCTCACCCCTGCCTTGGTATGGCCCTGTGTTGAAGAAGTTTTTAGCTAGATGCCAGAAAGAGCGAGAAGAATTAAAATTGCATAGGTTTTCACATTTTTGTCGAATGGAAGAATTTTTGGAGAGTCGAAGAACAGATTTTGCACAATTCCGGGCAAAAATATAAACTGAGTGAGAGTCAAGAGTTGGATGGCGACGGTACCTTCTGAAAGATTCCTCTCTGTTGCAGATAGCATTAGAACAAGTAAAGTTAAACCAAATTTTTTTTTGCATAATAGTAGGAATAGAATGTGAAATGTACACCTCCACGCCCGAGAGAATCACCTCCGTGATACGCTCAGCACACTCGGAAGGGCTCCTGCCACGGAAGCAGTAATCATTCCATGGGAAATCAGAGCAGTACTGCCTAATGGCTTCCCAATCAGCGGTGCCAAAGTGCCAAAGTCACCTCTTCTTGGGAGGATCCGAAGGCCGGATTAGAGCGATAAGACAGCAAAAAGATATAAGATTGTGGTCCGAGGAGCCCAATGGATAAAAAAGCTTGACAGAGTAAGAAGGAGGATGAAAGGTAAGAAATAAATCCAGAATGTTGGGTTTACCTCCAAGGCGATCAGGGATACGAGTAGGGTGCTACAATATGCTTTAGGACATTTAGGATAGAAAAGTTGAAAGCTAGATCACCAGAGATGTTAGTGAAATGGGAGGAAAGCCAAAAGTGGGCGTGAACATTGAAATTTCCGAAAATGGAGATTTTAGCAAAGGGAGAGCGGGATAGAATGTATTCCATTTTGGAAGTGAGGTAGTCAAAGAATTTTGGATAGTCAGTAGAAGTAAGAGAAAGGTAAACAGCGCAGATGTATTTAGTTTGAAGTTAACATGTAAGCCGGAGCCAGAGGGTATAGAATTCTGAAGATTTCAGTTTGGGAATACAGAACAAGTTAGGGCATTGCGTACATGTACGCAACATCCACCTTTGGAGTGAAATTGAGTATAGAGAAAGTAAGAGGTGTACAGGAAAGGGCTTGCTGTCAGTTGTCCCAGACACCTGAGTTTCAGTGAGGAAAAGAAGATGAGGTTTAGAGGAGGAGAGGTGGTGTTCAACAGATTGAAAATTTGAGAAAAGGCCACGAATGTTGCAGAAATTAATGAAATGTGAATCAGCAGAGGCCCAGAACATCTCGAATGGGCGGTACCGTTCCCGGTATCGGGAGCGGAGAAGCCAGAAGTGGGAATATTTATGGTCCCCTCTCCATGGGACTTCGAGGCTCTTGAAGTTGATGCCATTTTTTTTTTTAATTTTGAAAAGATTATGTAGTGTGTAAGATGAATGTGTGGAAAAGGTTTTCCACAGGAAATAAATTTTTGTTCAAATTTAAAAATATCATTCTGTTTGTATAAATTAAAGTATTAATCCTTTAAAAGATATTCTGTTCGTATAAATTAAAATATTAATGCGTTAAATTTTTAATATTTGTATAAATTGGCTCAATACCCAGTAGATTGTCTGGCATCCTTTTTCGATAAGCCTAACGACGCTCTCCAAAGATGCCACATAGGGTGCATTAAATGCCCCATGATTTTCAAAAAGTTGTTGGATTTTAATGTCTATTCCCTCAAATGTTACACTTGTTGGTAGAAGTATGTATGCAAAAATAAATCAAATCGGAGGTGGTCCTGGGTGGCCACCGGCCACTTTTATATATTTAGTAGTGATGCACCGAATATTCGGCAAATATTTGGTATTACTTATAATACTAATATACAAATATTCGGTATTACTATACTTACATTGATTGAAAGTTGAAAATGTATAAAACACAACGCCAATGTCACTACTCCAACTTTGCTCGTTTCCGCAAATTTGGCCTCTCTTTGCGGTCACATTCAACCACTTGAAGAAGATTTTGGAAGCGGTCTTCTCCTCTTGCAGCTGAGACAAAATCAGTTGTGAGCTTTACTGCTCTCTCCGCAGGGTCATTCACAACATTTAACCCATCCACAATGGACTTGGCTGCCTTGAAGTGGTCATTGTTCTGCCAATTGTCAACATCCTCTGTTAGGAAGGTCATATCCAGGTGAAGAAGGTTCACTGTAAACCACGAGTCCTCGTTCACAAGATCAGCCAGGGTTGTCGCTTCTGTAATTTTTGGAAATGATGGTTTGCCATATCCAGAACCGTAGCGGTGTTTTGGAGTGCTTGGCATTTCATCTGGTTGTATGGCCAGTAACACATCTGCAAGGGCACGACGCTCCTTTTGAGGTACTGCATTGCTGAACAGTGCCAAAACAACCAGTTCTGGGGTTAAATACCACAAATGTCTATCAAAGGCTTTCACAGCGCTGACTGAAATGATTGAGTTGACAGCTTTATAGTTGAGCAGAGTCTTGTATAAGCACAAATCAAACCATGGGGCATTTGAAGCAGACTGACATATGAGCCACCAATCACAATAAATATAAACAACAAAAACAACAAACTCCTTCAGTTTTTCCTGTTGATGTTGTGTTGTTACAGTTCCTCGAGGTAGTACAGAAATTTGCTCTTCAAGTAGGCATATTTTGATGGAATAAAGAATCTTTGACATCCACCTTGCTTTATGCATGGCCCCAGGTCTGTGGAGTGTTCCTTGTTTTGTGACATCATCATCGAGGACTACCTGGCAGAGTTGTGCCATTTCCTTGTAGTCTTCCCTACAGTATGAAGCGCTTGTGCGGATTGTGCTTAAAACCTTGTTTTTGCAGCATAAAAGCAGTTGTTGTGCATCGTCATTGTACATTGAAATGTCAATTTTGGTTAAACTTTCATCCTTTGCATGCGATATGCGTTCCCAATTCTTCTGGAATCTTTGGAACAAAGATGCTTCTGGAGACTTTGATGTCTCAATTTTGAGAGCGTCAAACACATGATCCAGGATTACCTCTCCAACATGATGGCGACATGCACACCACAGAAGAGCACGGTCCAGTTTTGATTGAATGGTAACACAGGCAGCTGTAACGTGTCCAGTGTTTGATGCTGTTGTGTCAAAACATAAGTTGACAACTGACTGTTTGCACTTCCATGAATGTAGAAACGTGTAAGTGTGCTCGGCAATGATGTCACCTGATGACATATCACTTCCACGAGGATATCTAGCCACTCCCAGTAGCTTTACATCAGTGGCATTCCCAACCAACACTGGCAATCTTTCTTCCTTGCCATTCTTGTTTGTGAGCGTATGCATCTGCTTGCCATCCCAGTGAAGTGTTGCAGCTGTTGGGGCGATCCAATTTTCTCGAATATCTTTGGCGATAGCACTTGTTATTGATCGTCGAGCCTTATCAGCAGTTGAATACGACTTGGCCACACGACGTGGATCACCTCCTGCCTCTTGAATTACAGCTTCGGTGAGCACAGCCTGTTGAACAGGAGTTATGTTTAGTCGAGTAGCAACAGACACGACTGAAGGCCTTTTCAGAATATCATGAGGAATAAAGGCAGACGTACCTGCATATGTTGATCTGTGGTGACTACGCTTCCTTTGAAGCTCTGGAATCGCCTCTTCTTCAGTTTCTTCCAAGCTATCTGCAGAGGCACTATCATCAGAGCATACAGAACTTTTCATCTCTTGTACACTGGATGATTCATGACGTTCTCGTCTTGAAGCTTCCGCTAAGATGCGTTTTTCTTTTCTACGATCTTTATCAGCTTTCTTCTTGTCAACACTACCAAATGAGGCTACTCTGTCAGATTTCATTGACTCTAAAAATGCTCTATCTTCCTCATTCTTAATGTTTGTCATTGCATCTTTTGTCCATACACCAAAGGTCTTATCAAGACGTTCATTCATGGATTGCAACTTAGCCAAAGTGTTTGGAGATTCTCTGCGAGAAACAGGTATTTGACGCAATTTGTTATTGTCATTAAGAAGGTCAAGTATTAGTTTGCAGCATTGATGGTCTGAAAGCATAGGAATATTTGCTTTAGTGTAGAATGTTTTCAGCTGGATAAGGACTATGCTGGCAGATTTCCATTTGAGTGGCTGTGTTTGTTTGCCTTCACATATTTCTTTCTGGATGTGCCACATCACGCATCGAAGAACCTGCCGGCAAGTTGGGAGGCGGACTCCTGTCAATGTACCATCTCCTTCTGTAAGAGCATTGCCAAGACCAAAAATGGCACTTGCTAATCTGGTCTTCTTAGCTTCCATTGTTACAGCTTCCATTGTTTCTGAAAGACAATAAAGGATATTATTAGACTATAAGTGAAGTTTCGTTTATGGTACATGTTTTATGTAAATCACCCCTTTAGGGTGCATCAAACGCCCTTAGGTCTTGGATTTTAATGTCAAAGCCCTCTCACAAATGTATGTAAACACCCCTTAGCAACTCTATATTAAAAGAACAATGTAGTCAACTGGTTGGTAAATAAAAAAAATAGATATTTTTACATAGCGCGGCCCCCGAAAATTGCCGCGAAAATATAAAAGTGACCGGTGGCCACCCAGGACCACCTCCGATTTAATTAATTTTTGGCATACACACTTCTAGCAACAAGTGTAACATTTGAGAGAATAGACATTAAAATCCAAGAACCTAAGGGCGTTTGATGCACCCTAATGCCACATCTATATTCTTATACAGAAACTCCAAAATTCTAATATAAATCACATAAAGAAGTTAAGTGTAGAACCAAAATTATATAAATTCTTTTCCTAATATCATTGTTAGACAACATTTGCAACCTTAAGAATCTTTTGTAAACGTGGCACCACTGGAGTTTCTCCAGGGCAAAGTGCAAACACTTTGAGAGGGTCAGTCGAAGCCTCGCCCCTCTGAGGAATGCGTGCCTCGCCTTTTGGGCAGATGGTTCGGCTCGGGTCCTTTGTTCGTTAATAACTCTCTAAGCAATTGTAGTGTTAAGGATTTGATTTTGCTAATTACTCTGCATTGCAAAAGAAATCTAATATTTTAAAAGTGAACTATCCTTGTGAAATAAAGACTGAAAAAAATAACTCGTCATTTATATCCTTCCACGTGAGATTTATAAACATTCCACTCCCACAACGGATTGAGGGAGGGAGACGCCATTGAGCGAAGGTATAAATTGTTTTCCATAACTCGCAGTCAGGTTAAGTTTGAAAAGAAGAACCGTGGACGTCAACAGTATATAAGGGGTGTCAGGAAATGATTGCCCCTCCTGTAGAGCAAAAACTAGAAGAGATAGATAAAAACCGGCGAGACCACTTGAAAGAGCGTTAAAATCTGAATAAAAACCATTATATTCTATTCCTGTGATTTTAATTCTTACCATTTTTTTCCCCACAGAAACCATGGCATCATCTATTTTGAACGATTCAGAGAAAAAGCGAGTTCTTGACCGCATTCGAGCTGTCACATTTCGTGAAGCAAAGGAAGCTGGTGCAACTTTCATAACTCGACACTGGGTGGCTGAGAGATTAAAAAGATCAGAAGACTTTGTCAAAAGGAATTGGAATAAGAATTCTGAAGATTGTGAAACAGAATTTCGAGGAGGAAGACCGGAGAAATTATCTCAAGAATCGAAAGACATTGTGCTTGCTGCATCACGGCGCCGAAAGAAGAGCTGCTCTGAGGTAGCGAAAGAGATACTTATCCGTCGTGGTAAGATAGTCAATCGGCAACTTGTGCATCAATTTCGAGTTCGCCAAGGCTTGAGTGCTTGGCATGAAATAGCTAAGCCACGGAAGAGTGATCTTAATATTGAAGATCGGCTATGGTTTTGTGATTATCTTGAGGAATGGACGGAAGACGATTTCCTTCACTTGGTTGTCAGCGATGAATTCTTCGTTTATGTCTCCAGAAAACCAAATTTTCAGAATGATCGGGTTTGGGCAACAACTCCTGATGAAGTCCCAGACGACCAGAAGTATCGAGAAATAGTAAAAAATCCAGCATGTGTGGATGTTTTCATTATGTTCTCCATTCGGAAGCTCATCTGGGTTATCAAACCAAGAGGAACCAGTTGGGATGGGCCTTATTTTCGAAATGTAATTTTAGCCCAACATGTAATTCCGTTTTTGAAAGACCCCGAGTGTGTTTTGAATGTTGAACAGGCAACCTCTCTTCACGACAAAGCCCCCTGTATGAAAGCACTTGCGACTCAACAACTGCTTAAGGACAATAACATTGATTTTTTCGGAAATAATGAATGGCCTTGCAATTCTCCCGATCTTAATGTCTGTGAACATGTCGGATCCATCATGAAAGATCGGGTGGAGTCCTTAATGCTGGAACAACCCATTCAGAATCGGTATTCAACAGAAATTATGACTGCAAAGATCAACGAAGTCCTTGAAGAAATGAATCATGATACCGATCTCTTTGAGACACTTCTGGGATCATACCCCCGTCGATTAATGGCCGTCAGAGCTGCAAATGGGGGCAACACCCGATATTAAAACAAGTGTTTTTTATTCAAAATTAAACGCTCTTTCGCGTGGTTTTGTCTGTTTTTTTCTATTCCTTTCAGTTTCTTCTGTACAGGGGGGGGGGGGCAATCATTTCCTGACACCCTTTACTTCATTGTCGGTGCAAGGAAGCGACATATTGAGCATAACTTAAAGAAATGGAGAAGGTATAACGACAAAGAACATCATCTTTTCCGACACATGTATCTGTAGTGAGGAATAAGGAGAGAAGTGTGTTTGAGAGCATGCTGGACTGCTCACAGGGTAGATGAGACACGGAAAAAGATCAGCTAAGGAGGACAGTGACAGGAGAAACGGGAGTTTCAGCACTTCCATTCTTCTGTCTAACGTCTCCCCCCCCCCCCCCCGCGAAGTACATCCCTGGTCGATTGGGGTCTACAATCTCCTCCGCAAGTTATTATCACGTTTCTGTATAAATTAAACTAGTAGCACTGGTGAAAAATGTACAAGGAGTGGGGATGCCAGTACCAGTGTCAGTGAGGGGAAAAGGGAAAAAAGGCAAAATTTTAATCTTTCAATGGGTGTGGAAGGGTGATAAGATCGAAAGGAGATAAGAAAGGGTGAGCATACTTTTCCAGAAACCCCAATGCTCCTTTGAACATAGAGTAACCTTATCTAATCAAGCCTAACCTAACTTAACCTGCCAGTGCCCATTAAGGGAAAGAGAGGGTAAAAAACAATTTTAATCTCTCAAAGGGGGATGATAAGCGGGAGGGGGGCGATAAGATAAGCGTGAAAAGAAAATGGGTGAGGGGAGTGTCAAGGGGTAGCCTGATAAAAAAAAAAATACATATGTGTGTGACGTCATTCTATGAACTTTAGCTGCACCCATTTTAAAATAATTTTGTATATATATATATATATATATGTATATATATATATAATCTGCATTATTGAAATAACCCCACCTCAGGAGGCGCTGAGCGGACTTCGTGGGAGCAGCGCACCCTTGAGGCAGAAGCGCTTCAAGGTAAATTCAAGATAACATTATTGAAATAACAACCAATATAAAAGCAACAGGAAAGGACAGAACACGAACAACAGAAAGAAGCAAATTCGAAATTTTTAATTTTCACTCCAAAGCTATAAACTGGGAAGGTGTTGCATTCAGCATGGAAGTAATAGATTGGAAAACCATCTTCAAGGCCAAAACAACGGAAGAGATGCTAATGACCTTAGACCAGAAGACGCTGGAAATTGTGGAAAGACATGTCCTACAATAAAGAGGAAAGAGAAGCAGGTTCAAGAGACTAAAGAGGTCATTGTTCCGAAAGAGAAAAAGAAAAATATTAAATAATAAACTGCAGAATATCGATTGCCTCATACAGGAACTAATTGAGGAGCATACAGAAAAAGAAGAAGACGACGCAATAGAAACGATAAAGGTTAACTCAAAGTACCTCTATAATTTTGCAAAAAGGAAGTCGAAAAACGCATATATATATATATGTGTGTGTGTGTGTGTGTGTGTGTGACATCATACTATTAACTTTAGCAGCCACCATCCAACCCTCTCTCAGGTATAACAGTGATATTAATATCGAGTATAGCGACCTAACATAACCTAATGTGAGGGAGTAATAGAGTATGGTAACCTAACCTAACTCGCATAGGTTAGGCTTGATGATGCGCCTTCGTGGTGTAGTAGTTAAGGTCGCTGTATATGAATTCATCGGCTTCTGGTGACGGCAGGCGGCGCACAGCAAAACCCAGTTGTTCATCCTTCATCAAATTAAAAAAAAAGTGGTTGGTAGATAAATGGATATCCTGGGTTAAAATGCTGGGCTGCTGAGGGGGCGTAGTTCGGATTCCACGTTAAACTGTAGGTCTAAGGTGGAATGACAAGCTTGACCTTCGTCGGAATGAACATTCCGAGCGGAGCAAAACCAAGGTTAAACCAAGGTTAATCAGGTTAATGATAAGGTGAATCATCCAAGCACCCTCCGCTTATCATTCCCTCATCTCTTTTTCGACAGCTGTACAAATATAAGGCTTACTCAAACACAAGTGTATATACTCTCTCTCTCTCTCTCTCTCTCTCTCTCTCTCTCTCTCTCTCTCTCTCTCTCTCTCTTTCTCTCTCTCACACACACACACACACACACACAAGTCTTGTCGTAAGTGCATTTGTGGGCGTGGCATAGCCCATTCGGCATTCCTTGTTTTAAAGCTCGGAGACCATCGCCTCTGTGTAAATATAAACGATACCCTGATAAGGGGTCAATACACAAAATAAATCAATGAAATATAATGTGATAAATTCTCTCTCTCTCTCATATATATATATATATATATATACAGGGTGTCCCAAAAAAACTATATACTCTTTATAGCATCATATATTTTATAATTTAAAAAAACCAAACAATATATTGTTATAGCAATTGCCAATGAAAGGTAAATTAGTAATCTAAGTGATCAAAATGTTATAGCGAGTTGTTTGCATATAAAATTTAATTAACTACGCCAAGTGCTCAAAATGTTCTCCGGCGGCATGAATGCACTTTTGAATGCGTCGACTAACTGATTCGCAGACATCGATTAATGTGGATGCTGTGATGGTCCCGCACTTTTCCCTAATTGCATCCTTAAGGTGTTCGAGTGTTGCAGGTCTTGTACCATAAACTGCATCCTTCAGGTAGCCCCACAAGTAAAAATCAAGTGGAGTCAAGTCCGGTGAACGTGGAGGATACTCAACGCTTCCTCTTCGTCCTATCCAACGGTTAGGCAACGTTTCATCGAGGTACCTTCTGACATCACAATGATAATGAGGGGGGCTCCATCTTGTTGAAAGTAAAAGTCGTCGTTTCCAAACAACTTCCGAACTGCAGGTATAATTTCTGTCCGCAGCATGTCGAGATATGCGGCACCGGTAACTGTCCCATTAAAGAAAAATGGTCCAACCAAACCCCTGGATGATAAACCACACCATGCTGTTAATCCTGGTAAATTAACATGTTTATCCACATAAACGTGTGGATTATCAAGTGACAGTACCTGCAGTTGTGTCGATATACTGTGCCATTCAGCTTGAAGGTAGCTTCATCAGACCACACGATTTTGTTGTATTGAAAGTGCATTCATGCCGCCGGAGAACATTTTGAGCACTTGGCGTAGTTAATTAAATTTTATATGCAAACAACTCGCTATAACATTTTGATCACTTAGATTACTAATTTACCTTTCATTGGCAATTGCTATAATAATATATTGTTTGGTTTTTTTTTTAATTATAAAATATATGATGCTATAAAGAGTATATAGTTTTTTTTGGGACACCCTGTATACACAGGGTGGGTAAAAAAAGTGACCCCTTAGAGGTAAACTGTCATATTAAAAAAAGTAAGGGCACTAGAGCTCCCAAACTTCATAGATGCTTACCTTAGCATGCTGTTCGTCTTAATTGAGAAGTTGCTCGATGTGTCCCCCTTCTTGCTCAACGCAGGCCTTCAAACGTGGACGCCACTGATCAATACACCTGTTTACATATCGTTGAGACACCTTCTCCAAGCCGAGCAGAATTCTTTTGCGTAGTTCATCTATGTCTCTTACATTGATATCAGGGATGTAAACTTTGGACTTCAGGGTTTCCCAAACACCATAATCTACTACTAGCTGGCCACATATTGCGTTCGATAAAATCCGGTGTTTCGTTCTCAATGAATGTGACAGTTTGGCGTGCTCTGTGAGCAGGGGCTCCATCTTGTTGGAAAGTATATCTTTCACTCTATCTAACTGATATTCGACGAATTAGTGGTGAAAGATATGAAGTTTGGGAGCTCTAGTCCCCTTACTTTTTTTTAATGACAATTTACCTCTAAGGGGTAACTTTTTTTACCCACCCTGCATTATATATATATATATATATATATATTATCATTGTTATTATTACTACTATTTCCCCCGTTGGGAGTCCGTCAACGATGTATATTATTGTTATTATTATTATTCTATACCCCATCCTCATCCCCCCAAAGTTAGCTACTCTCAGTCAGGTAACACACACACACACACACACAGACACACACACACACACACACACTTTCACTGAGAGCAAACTAACATACAGATGCTATCCAGACCCAAATTCGTTTAAAATCAGTCAATACCTGACTTTACAGAATCTAAAGAATTAAAAACAAAGTTATTGATCATATTTTCGGTCATCATGCAGTTTACAGTCGGATTTAATTTAGGTTAGGTTAGGTTACGTTAGTTTTTATTTTTATTTTTATTTATTTTAAATTTTAAATTGAGATGCCGCGTCCACGAGGATTAGAAAGATTAGTCAACGAAGAGGAGATATTAAGTCATGCAGCCATATCAGACAGCCTTTTAAATTGACAAATGACATTAGATATTAGCTATTATAGCATCAACTCTGTGCATAAAGCGTCATTTGAGAATTTCCCTGGAGATCCACACGGTTGTTTATGAGTTATACGTTTGTAGAAAATTTTGGGAGGGTCATGTCCTCAGTCCCTTTTATAATATGTATTTGAGGGGTAAGGAAAGATCAACCTAAGCTAATTTAAAGGTAGACTGGGTTGAGGCAGACTTCATGAACGTTTATAAACTATATTTGAGGATGGCGTAACCATTGTCGCCGCCCCGCCCCGCCCGCCCTTTAACAGGAAGGTACCTAGCCTATACAAAAGTTAGTAAAATATACTCGCTGCATTCGACATGAATACAGCGAGTCTTTTGCTTATATTGAGGTTCTAAATATAGTGGGGCTAGGCTGCTTTAAAGTTTAAACCCTAGATCCTGTCCCAAAGCTGGATCCTATCTGCTTTGCAGATATCTGGTGAGGGAAGCTATATTTTTGGGTCCTCTTTGCGAGTGAACCGTTGCCCACGTCGGGCTAACATCATGAAAAAGAAAAAACTATAGTGTTTGTCATTTACCATTACTTATTCGGACTATAGTGGATTTAATTTTCCCAGAAGAGTTCCTTGTTCCATGCAAGGTCTGTGTGTATCATGAAAAACCTTCAGGGGACCATTCTGAGTTCAATCCCATATATACACGTGTATACTTAGGCTCCGCCCACAATTATCTGAATGATGCATGAGAGTTAGGTTAGGTTACTATGCTCTATTACTCCCTCACATTAGGTTAGGTTAGGTTATTTTATTTCATTTATTTTCCAGTTAAGGGTATTATAGTCTTTATTGAACTGGTACCCCACATTAAGTTCGGTTAGTTTAAGTCATTATACTTTATACCCTTCAAGGACTGAAGGTACAAATTGCTAACGTTTCAAATACAAGCATTCATAACTTAACCCTACAAAAAATTCAGGGCTTAAAGGGTTAATATCACTGTTATGCCCAAGAGAGATTTGGATGGTGGCTGAGTCATAGTATGACGTCACACACACACACACACACACACACACACACATATATATATATATATATATATATATATATATATATATATATATATATATATATATATATATATATATATATATATATAAAAATGAACAATGAATAATTCCTATATTCATATATTCTTATATTCATTTTTACACATAGATTCCAAACTCGCATAACGCTGACACAAGTTCGAATAAGATTTTTTATTTGCTTTCTATTTTATATTTGCTGAATAATTAATGAATTATTTCTTTTTAATTTACTTAATCATTTTTTTAGATTTAGCTTCATAATGTAATCTTATTAAATTCTGCAATGTTCATCTTCTGTATACATTCTCTCTTCGTTGTAAAAGATGAAGTCATGTCTTGTTTTAATACTTAATTTTAAATTTTAAGCATTTAATTTTCGCTCATATGCATGTTTAATTGTAATTCATAATAAAATGCCTATTTCAATTTCCATTTTTAGTTAATTCGGCAGATCATAATAACCTCAGCTCTGTCAATATGCGGTTTAAAACAAAAATATGGCTTCATCTTCAAATGTCTTGCTTATCTGTCTAGACTCTAGACATTGCTACAGTTAAAATATTTACATTATCTTTAAATATTTTGCAAAATAAATCAGCCTATTGAGAATAAAAAACAAAAACAGATTAGCATTAAATAATAATGATGTCATTAAAATTTCAGTATATAAACATGTAAAATTTCTCCAGTGCTCATTCTGATTTGTCTGATCTAACTTAGAGGCTGAGCATTACATGTAACATTTTAGCAGTAAACTACAGTAAGGGAATATCCTTGTCTCCTCCCTCGAGTCTTGCTCTCTTCAGAGAACTTTGTCTTAAATAGAGAAAAATAATTTCCCGATACGTTACAAGAAGAATCAGGGAACCTTCAGAGAATTTAGTAAGCTCCACAGAATCCTCCGATCCACTATAAGAAAAAATCTGAGAGTAGTATAAGAGAAACTACTGCGATTCCCTATACCAACTACTCCAGAGTAACAAATCCGTTGCTGCCACCTAACCAGAACACCCCGTTAACTTCAAACCTCCCAAGGCCATAGACGGAGGGGTTAACACACACATATACATATATATATATAATATATATTCTTATCAGGCTACCACTTGACACTTTCCCCACGTCTTATCTTATCACATCCTCCTTCCCCTTATCATCCAGTCCCCCTTACCATTCTCCTTTGAGAGTAAAATTTTGCTTACCCTCTTTTCTCCCGTTTCCTCCTCCTTTCCTCTCACTTGGCACTGGCACCCCCACCCCACCTACAGTTTTGTACCCATGCTATTACACTGAAAAATAGTTTTTCAGTTGTCTTGCTCATGTCATTTTTTGTTCATATTTCTCTTTATTCATTTACAATATCTATATATTTGAAGGTAACATCCGAGAAACTCATTTCCCCAGTATGTGGTGGTGAGTGTGCCCCGACGGTCACCCGAGCCCAAGCAGAAATAGGGTGAGTGGCCAGCCCAACCTGCCCAATGCCAGCAGCTGGGGGCGAACTTAAAGCCTTACCGCCCGGAGCCCAACACCTTAACCTCTGAGCTACCAGGCGTTATACGAGGGGCGGTCAGAAAATAAGTTTACACGGCGTATAATTTCGTAACTAAAGGACCTACATTGATTATGTTTGTATCAGGTGAATTCGTTAATCATTGTTGGCAACACTGCACGTCGATTCGGCTGCCATCTATCGTACATTGGTTATATGAGTCAGTTGAACATGGCGGCTCGACTGGAACAGTCCCCTGTCATTTCTGCAACGATATTCCGAGTCTGTCAGTCAGTGGTCAAGAATTTCTCGAGCGCATTGTCACAGGAGACGAGACATGGGTTCATCACCGTACTCCGGAAACAAAACGTGCCAGGGAATGGAAATACCCTGGGTCCCCGCGACCAAAGAAATTCAAGATTGTGAGGTCCGCTGGCAAAGTGATGGTTACCGTGTTTTGGGACCACAAAGGCGTTTTGCTCGCAGACTTCATACAAAAAGACACAACAATCAATGCAGCTGCATATTGTTCAACACTGGAACGTTTACGAGCAGCCATTAAGCGTAAACGTCCTGGACTGCTCCGTAGGGCAGGGCACTGTTCCAGTCGAGCCGCCGTTCAACTGACTCATATAACCAATGTACGGTAGATGGCAGCCGAATCGACGTGCAGTGAATTCACCTGATACAAACATAATAAATGTAGGTGCTTTAGTTACAAAATTATACGCCATGTAAACTATTTTCTGACCGCCCCCTCGTATATTTACGAGCATTTATTAAAAGTCAAAGATGTAACGCAAAGGTAGGATCACTTTAACATATTGCTTCCCAGGAACCTCTCTTTAACATATTGCTTCCCAGTGTATATCACTTTAACATATTGCTTCCCAGTGTATATCACTTTAACATATTGCTTCCCAGTGTTAATCACTTTAACTTAGTAGTATGGGCGCAAAAAGGGAGAGTGCAGGAATGTTGCAATGAGATAATGATCAACAGTGCAGGATGTTGCAAATGGGTTATGCAACAAGGGGTGGAGGTATGCAATGAAGGGGAGGGGTTATGCAATGAAGGGGGAGGGGTTTTATGCAAAGGGGGAGGGGGAATGTTGCAAGAGCAACAAAGGGTTATGAAACTTGGAGGCAGCGTTATCCCCCAAGAGAAAGAGAGGAGAAGGAGAGAGAGGAAGAGAGGTGTTCACCTGGCTGGAGCCAAGTGCATATTAAGACTTCAGCCGAGCGCCCGCTGTCTTATAAGGTATAAATCAGCCAGTTGGCTTAATCCGCCAGTTGACTTAGAAGGCGTAAATGGCTTGTACAGGTTGAGTTGCCAGATTGTGCTATTTATTTAATTAAAGCATATATTCTTAACAGTTGGCTTAGAAATCCGTCAGTCGGTTTAGAAGGCGTAACCAGCCATTTGGTATAATTAATTATCGTTTACAACCAAAAGAATTAAATAAAACAACATTACATCATTCTGTTTATTTAGACAAAATATTGTAAATATATAGAAAATAAATATACATTTGAATTATCCAAAAAAATTAAAAATAATAATAGTATAAGAAATATGAACGGGGAATATGTATATAATAAAAAATATAACCATCAATATAACAGTACATGAGAAATATATATACACAATGATATTAAATAATTAAATATATCGAAAATAAATACATACACTTTATCTTCTACTGCACAAAATAAAAAATAAGAAATACAAAACGTATAACCATCAATACAGCTGTACAAGAGAAATATATATATACACACACAGTTATGTTAAATATATTGAAAATAAATACATACACTTTATCTTCTACCGCACAAAATCAAAACTAAGAAATACAAAACGTATAACCATCAATATAGCAGTACAGGAGAAATATATATATATATTAAACCGCGTATACTGGGTAGTGCAAAGCAATAACGATGTGATTGTAGACTCGATTACATGTGAGTTTAGTGTATTGCGCAGTAAAACAAAGTGAGTGTACGTATTTTCAATATATTTAACATAATTGTGTGTGTATATATATATATATATATATATATATATATATTAGTGATGTAGGTCACATCCGCATCCGCATCCGCGGAACATCCGCACATTTTCTCGCATCCGCGTCCGCGTCCGCATCCGCACTTTGGACTGCGGATGTCGTGCGGATGTGGACCGTTGAGATAAAATGTCATTAATAAGCGGAAATTATCAAATTCTACTATATTAATAGAACTAGTTCATTGTGCGCAAAAGTGATGCAAGCGACAAGACGAGAGGCTGTTCTTGTATGAAGTTACTCTCTTGCAACCTACTTAGATCCACCAACACCTTCATCAAGCAAATCTATCACAGAATTTGTCTCTCAGTTTCTTGAGTCAAGCAGCAATGACGAGACCTACGCGATGTCAAAAGATGTAGTAAAAATGATCGAGAGCTATCACCAAGAAAAACGCCTGGCTGCATGTGACAATCCTATTAGTTGGTGGAAAAATACGCAGAATATCTATCCATACTTGAGTAAACTTGCAAGGAAACATTTAGCCTGTCCTCCAACAAATGTACCAAGCGAGAGATTATTTAGCAGTGCTGGATTAATATATGATGAAAAGAGAAACAGACTGGCAGCAGAAAAGGCAGAAAAATTAATGTTCCTTAAGCATAACCTTCCTATAATTAAGTTTGAACATTAAACGATGAACATCTTAGTTTACTTTATTTTAATTACTCATTTATAAATATGCCTAATAAAACTTTAAACTTAATATAAATAGTTATCAAGCTAATTAAAGATCTCTTTCTATAAGGGTGGAGGTTGGGGAAAGAGGTCGGTGGGGTGCATTTGAGTTGGGTTCACGTCCCGCATCCTGGTAACACAATTATGGTTTCTAATTGTGGCTGAAACTCAACAAAATATAACGAATTTATTTGCAGACGAATTCACTAATTGATTTCTATATTAGTTAGATGCTTGATATATTTTATATGTTCAGAGAAAAGTACAGCAATTATTGTACAATTAATCAATTATACTACATTATAGCTACAGCTCTCTCTATATAATAACTTATTATATACGTTAAACACAACAAATCTCGAATATATCCTAAAAAATAACGAAAATGTAGACATCCGCATCCGCGGATGTTGAAATCAAACATCCTCATCCGCATCCGCATCCGCGGATGTGAAAAAAATGACATCCGCTACATCACTAATATATATATATATATATATATATATATATACACACACAATTATGTTAAATATATTGAAAATACATACACTCACTTTGTTTTACTGCGCAATACACTAAACTCACATGTAATCGAGTCTACAATCACATCGTTATTGCTTTGCACTACCCAGTATACGCGGTTTAATATTATTTCACCGCTCAAGGTATAGGGAAATCTGTACTCTATATAAAGGGCCTTCATACCGTTCAGTTCTATTTTTGCTATCTTTAAATACGCCTAGAATACATTCAAAAGCACGCACAAAGAGGTCATCGTTAGCCACAACGTCAAATACAAGTTTATAAACACGCCTTTCCAATCGAGGGTTTATTTCTACCGACCCGAATTTTTCAATCGTGAATTCTTCTTCACACTGCATAGTGACAGCTGGAATAATCTTCTAAGTCGTTACGACAGTTGCTCATTATACAGGGTGTACATAAAGTCAGGATCTATTTTTGTGAAGCACTTGGAAATTATATGGAATTCAATCATAAAATGATAAAGTGGTAACATTTATTAAATAATTAAGAGTAGGATTCGACGTGACGCCCATCAGTATCCCTGCACAGCTCAAATCGTTCCGCAGTATTTCTAAACACATTCTGGAGCATTTGCGGGGTTATGTTATCTGCAGCAGTTCGTATACGTGTACGTAAGTTTTCAAGACTCGTAATCTTCGTCTGATAGACGTGCGATTTGATAAAGCCCCATGCAAAGAAATCTAAAGGGGTTAAATATGGTGATCTCGCTGGCCAAGGTCTGTTGCTTCCGCGTCCGATCCAGCGATTTGGAAAACGTCCATTTAGATAATCCTGAACAATTTTGGCATAGTGACAAGGAGCACCATCATGTTGATAGACGACGGTACTAACAATCCCATCCCCGTCGTCTATCAACATGATGGTGCTCCTTGTCACTATGCCAAAATTGTTCAGGATTATCTAAATGGACGTTTTCCAAATCGCTGGATCGGACGCGGAAGCAACAGACCTTGGCCAGCGAGATCACCAGCTTTAACCCCTTTAGATTTATTTGCATGTGGCTTTATCAAATCGCACATCTATCAGACGAAGATTACGAGTCTTGAAAACTTACGTACACGTATACGAACTGCTGCAGATAACATAACCCCGCAAATGCTCCAGAATGTGTTTAGAAATGCTGCGGAACGATCTGAGCTGTGCAGGGATACTGATGGGCGTCACGTCGAATCCTACTCTTAATTATTTAATAAATGTTACCACTTTATCATTTTATGATTGAATTCCATATAATTTCCAAGTGCTTCACAAAAATAGATCCTGACTTTATGTACACCCTGTATAAAAAAATAGTTCTTCAGGGTGAACGGTGTAGGTGAGCTCAGCCCTGTAACGCTCAAGTGCTTTATACCAAAGTTCATGATATTTCAAAGAGTCTAAACTTTTTAAATAAGCATCCAGCTCTAGGCCATTCTCACCTTGTTCAGTCCTACACTTGGTAAACCCATCAAGCAGAGCGGTGTATGCGTATTCAAGAACCGTATCAAAATAAAGCATATCCGTAACACGTGCGTCTAATATAGGCTTCAGCTTGCGGAATCCGACGATTTCAAACATTCTGTCGAGGATGAAACGGTTTCGCGTAAGGACAAGAGCGTTATTATCAGAAGCATTCTTCTACATCAGCCGTATATCAATGCATGGCCGATCGTTATTTATACACAACGTATAAACGACGGCATATGAGGGGGTGTCACTAATCTGCTCTCTTCTTGTACCTACACCTGTAGGAATTTTATAATGATCCTCACTCCACTTCTCAACTATCACGAAGATTCTATTCATCTCCTCGACACTTAAATAAACAACATTCCGTTTGTTTGTTTGTCTACAAGCCGTTTCCAGTACATAATTAACGGCACCGGATTTACGCCTGAACACGCGTAACGACTTCGTCATGGACACATCGTACACTGCGTTGAGAATGCTGCTCAAAGGAAGTTCCATTGTATTCGAGGAGCGCACGTCCAGTCGGTTCAAGCTCTGAGATGACTATGAGCCACATGCAACGGATCGGCTCGACGGGAGGAGTGAGTCACACCATAAGCTAATGAAACGTGTACGGCGCTGTTCCAACATGAATAGTTGTATCCCATTATATTGGGTAGATGTTTTGAGAAATTTTCCGATACATGAAGTAATATCGGTTTTAATGTTTTATCTCCCACTCCCCAGAATACGCACCAGACATTTTTGCAAAAGGGGATTTTCACGAACTAAACACATTTTATAACGGTTTTAATGTTTTACCACTCACCACACGTTCATTTCCACAAACTAAACATCTTCACAATCCGGCGCACTGTTTGAGAGGAACATATGCCCATATTTTTCCTTTTTGTTTAACAAGCGATACCCGTCTCTAAAGTCTGTTAAAAACTCACACAGGGCATTGGCCACAACCTCACTACAAACTTCGTCATGATATATATTAATATAGTGATAAAAATACTTAAGATTCTCCATGATGACAAGATTTACATTCTCAGTCGCTGGGTACGAGTACTTGGTATGATGCAACATGACATAATATCGCTTGTCATACCACTCATCAACAAGACACTATCCATATCCGTTGCTTCTCTTCTGCACGTGTTGTTTCTTTTACTTCACGGTATATGTAAGCTTTTATAAAGTTTAGTCCTACAACATAGTTCAATACATCACTTGTCCCACGAAATCCTACAATGCTCTCATCAGAATAGCCATAGAGTATTTGTACCTCTTGCTCCTTCGTACGATTCAATGTAGCCTTAAAAGCATCAAAGGAGGGTGGAATAGGGAGTTTTTCAGTATCCACCACATCTTGACACTTTGCAGAATACAATTTCATAAACGTCGAACACGCAATATTAAAGGTAGCCATTACTATTTTCTGTCTACGCGGGAGAATACACGTCTGAGGTTCAGGGCTTACTGCGATCAACTGAGCATGCAGAGAAGCCCAGGTAGTAGTAGGAGTCACGTGTTCAATCATACAGGTGGGCGGAGCTTAAAACCTTCTACTGTACACACGCTGGGGGGAGCTTAGAATTTTCTCCTGTGTACACACACACACACACACACACACACACACAAAGGAGAAATTGAAACGCTAATTGAAACACGATTTATTTAATAAACGAAATATTCAAGGTGTATATATATTTACAAACACGTGTAATAAATAATTTAACAATAGACACATCAAAGATTATAGTCAAGGTGTGTATATATATATATATATATATATATATATATATATATTTACAAATACGTGTAATAAATAAGTTAACAATACACATCAAAGATTATGGTAGCCAAAGGGTACGGCATCATAGGTACCAGGTACCTGGTAACGTTTCCTATAGGTGTTACGGCACACCTTTGTACCCCTAAGTTCCTTCACGCCCCCCAGCTTCTGCGCCCGAAAATTGTGGGTGCCTACAGTTAGTTGGGGCGGCCGGTCGCCCTCATCATCATCATCATCATCCAAGCACACTAGATCCTTCAACGAATCAAAGTTAACGACCCGCCGATTTGCCTGGTTGAGCGTAATACCCTTAGCCTTCACGATATATTTCACATCCTCCCCCACCATCACCCGTACCCCATAAGTTTTTGGCCCTGTTGAGACAAAAGAGTCGGCGTATGCGGTGTCTCCATACTCATCCTTGATCTTATCAGTCAACTCACCGAGGAATTCACCAATAGGAGGCATGTATTCACCCTCCCTCTCTGTGAATATCACAGTATCTGTATCAGCGTACAATACCCCCCCCCCAAGAGAATGCAATAGGCCCCAAAGTTTGATGCGTGCGTAGGCAGTTGTGAAACTGGCTACAGGTATGTTTGTAACCCGTGAGGTATCTGTCGCCAATTCGGTATTGTTGTACTTTATTATGTAAGTATTACCTACATTCACGATCTCCATGACCTCTTTATCGGGAGCGTTGGCATAATCCCAGACTTCACTATAACTTTGTGCCAAATGAACGTTCCCTTTGCCAGTATTCTGTGCAAATTTTCCCCAAAGACTGTTTAGACACAACTTTGCACTAAAGCGCTTGCCAGGGTTCATTACAATTTGGGAACGGTCAAGCTGTATACCTTCACGGTCACGGTAACGTTGAATATAGGCCGACTTTTCATCTTCGGTATCAACTCCTCGCGGATACACTGATGCTTCGACCTTATCTTTCAAAAAAAGCGTTTATATATGGCGTGAAAAGGTTGGATAGCTTGTGAAACCTCCACACCTCATGTATCTTCAATATGCTGTAGCCATGGCGAACAGTTAGATCCAGTTCTGGATTTGTATATACACCTCTAATCTTACGCTGGTGGGTTGTATGGTCACAATCACCATTGTTCTCTTCTGCGCACTTCACGCACAAGGGAAACATAAGCTTGTGATCGATAACGACGGGTAAGATCGGCATCCATAAATCGCGAGGGGGGAGCACGTCTACGAAAGAAAGGCCGAAATAGTACCCGTTCAAATTTGTTGAGAACACTTCGATGGTGGGTAGGTCAGGTCCCACCAGTTTCTCAGGTGTACCTATGGGGTACGGATTGTTCTTCATCACGTAGGGGTATAAAGAACAGAAGTCGTAGTAATGGAGTTTCACACCCTCCGTAGGCAGAAAGTATAGCTTGAAGGGATTTGTACGCCCTCCGAACAAGCTACCACCGCATTTGAGAGGATCCAGCACCATTGAACGTTTGATCGTGTTTATTTCTTCACGGTACTGCCCATCTGTCTCCATCCGTGCATCATACTCATGCTCCCACAAGACTTTGTGAGTGAACTGGGAGCCTATAAGTTGATCGCGGGTGCGGGTCCACGCAAGACAGTCGGCAGGAGATCTACCATGGATATCTCCTATGACTCCACACTCAGGACCGGGGCATCCGTGCCACCAGCAACCGTTAAAGGAGTACACAGTCTTCTCACCAGTGGCACGGTTTTCACTTAGACCATCAACCCAAAAAACACGACCATTAACCCTAATGGGTACTTCACCCGTGTTGCGGGCATGCTTTATGTATACCCCGGTCTGCTACTGTAGGTGTATGAGCCAGTAAATAGCCTTCTCCCTTCTGTGAATAACGGTTAAGGTGTCTTTAGGCATGAAGTTATTCTTGAATACCGTGAAACATAATGATGCGATGGTGGTTGCGACTTGTAACGGATCGCATTTGAAACGGCCTATGTACATCCTTCTAAAGGCCTGGAAACATACTCTAAGCACGCGCACATCATTCACGCAATAACGCTCACATTCATCAGCTATATTATAAGGACTAGATTCACTAAAACTGTTGTAGTATCGGTCAAAATCTTCACGTTCATCTGTACTCATACACTCATAGTTAAAGTAATGTTTGGGGGGAGGTAGTCCTACGTAATTTAAAGTTTCGCTAGTGAGGAATGTGTAAGGGAAATATCCTTTTGAAACTTCAGCAGCTACATCCATCACCTTGGGTAGCTTTGCTAATTTACAAGGTGTGAATAATAAAGTGTCTTTAAACTGTGCATTACCTCTTATTTGCATCTGTATTAGCTTGTTGCCTCTTTTCAAGGGATCACCTGCAAATATCTCAGATGACTCGTGCTCAAGCAACTCCTTATAAAGGAACTGTGTGTCAAATTTTGCCCCGTTATGGGCGAGAATATACACAGTCATTTTTTTGAACTTGTCCGCTAACTTGACAATATAGGACACAAAGAGTTTCACAGGGCTATCGTGGGCATTCGTTTTAAAAACGTTTGTCGGTTTACCACATTTGTGACACTCATCACACTCGATCTCCATACACTCATCACAGATAGTCTGGCTTACAAGTAAATGTGGAATAGCCTCTTTGGTTTCAGCGTTCGTGTATGTTTCTATATCGTAGTACACAGTTTAGGATTTTTAGGTTTAGCATCTTTCATATAACACATGCTTTACTCCATCCGCCTTATATTTCTCATGTCATGTAGAACAGTGAATTTCATCACATTTATGCTTGAAATTCCCACAATTATCCATCATATGAAACATACCACATTCACAGATTCTCATTTTCCTGCACGTGTCAATTGATTTATGGAGCTCAAAACAGTTATTATTGAAAAATGTGCGTCTACACACATCACAATCCCTCTTCTCAGCTTCGACTACACGGCTTTCACATTTGGGGCTTTTACACTGCTCACATACCATGTGACAATCTTTACAATGTTTCACTATATCATCCGCAAACTTGATACAGCCCTTACACAAATCATGATGTCGCCCATATTTTCGACTTTTATCATAACTCGCGTAAAGGCTCCTTATACAGGGTGGGGCACGGGAATCAAGTGTTTTTTGAATAGCTAGTAATCGGCCATTAGGAATGGGAGGGGCGTGCGGTAGGTAGCATTCCATTCCTGGGTTCATAGCATTTAACTTTAACTAACACTCACCTTTATCTTTCAGGTGCCATCATGGAGCAGTGGACGTTAGAACACCGCATGTTCGCGTATGATCATTTTGTTAGGAGTGGCGAGTCAGTGACAGCAGTTCAGCGTGCGTTTCGCCGCAGATTCAACATTCATCGAAATGACTCTGTTCCCGCTCGTGACACAATCTTACGTTGGGTTAACAATCTTCGAACAGGAGGCTCAATAATGAAAACAAAACCGAAGGGGCCGCAACGCACTGTGCGTACTCCAGAGAACGTTGAAAGGGTCAGACAAGCGATGTTGCAAAGCCCAGGCCGCTCTGCTCGGAGACATTCAGCTGCACTCGGAATCAGCAATCGTACTGTTAGACGGATTTTGCATGAAGAATTACATTTTCACCCATACAAGTTAGCGATGGTGCAGGAATTGAATGTAAACGATTGCCCCCAACGACTGAATTTTGCACAGGAAATGCTTGCACTTTATGAGCAGAATGAAAACATGATGGTGGTAATGAGTGATGAAGCCCATTTCCACCTTAATGGGGCCGTCAACAATCAAAACTGTCGGTATTGGGCTGCTGAAAATCCGCGACAACTCCATGAAAAACCGCTGCATAGCCCTAAGGTTACAGTTTGGTGCGCGGTGGGAAAGTTTGGCGTCATCGGTCCCTATTTCTTCGAACAAAATGGGGTTACCGTTACCATAACATCTGGGCGTTACATTGAGATGGTGAACACCTTTTTCATCCCTGAGTTACGAAGAAGGCGTATTGCTCGTCGACATTTGTGGTTTCAGCAAGATGGGGCCACGCCACACACCGCCAGAGCGTCAATGGCTGTTCTTCGCCCCCTGTTTCCCAACCATCTCATTTCGAGATTTGGTGACATTGCATGGCCCCCTCGGTCCCCTGACTTGTCCACATGTGACTTCTTTCTATGGGGGTACCTCAAGTCACGTGTCTACGAGGACAAGCCCCGTACATTAGATGCATTGAAGGAAGCGATCCGTCAACAAATCATCCAAATCAACAGAGACCTGCTGGGAAGAGTGGAGGCCAATTTTCGTAAACGCCTTCAACAATGCGTCGACGGCCAAGGACATCATATGCCAGATATAATTTTCGGTACATGATTATTATGACATGAAATGCTATGTTCTTACGAATGTTGTTCTACCAATATATTTTCTTTACAAAAATAAATATCATTTTCCTGATTATTCCAAAAACACTTGGTTTCCGTGCCCCACCCTGTATTACGGATGGGGAGATACGTTGTCCCTGACAGTCCTAAAACAAGTAGGGGTCTTGTACGATCTCTTACACAGCTTTTAAAAACATATACAGTTCTACGACGATCATCCATTCCAAATACAACTATACGAACATTCATTTCCTTTTCTACCCTTCTCAGCTCTTCAGGACCCATATTACAGTCAAACTTAAGTTTACAGTCTACAGCTAGTTTACGGGCACGCTCCACTAACGTAGGCAACCAAATGTTTTGGATCCGTGTATTTAGTACAGTTGTGGGGCCGCGCAGTTAATTTTCCGCATTTATATTATTTTTATATTAGTTACCGACAAACCAATTTTGCGCATTACCAAATTGTATATATTTTATCATTGTGTAATTTTAAGAATCATATATAATCTTTATAAATAAGTATTGTACATAAATTTTATATATATATTTAATTAATTCAGCTGTATATAATAACAAAATCTTCTGTAAAATAACCTCAGCCAACCAAGAACTCAATAAACTCTGAAAACGACCGGCTTTTCCTTCAAGACGCCAACCCAAACGACAGGGAGAGAAGAGGACACGAGAGGCCCCTAAAAGAGATACCCAACAAAGCGATAGCTTGCCTCTCGTATCCTTCATTCTTCCCGGCAACTACAAGTAGTACCAAGAAGGAACCAGCTACAATTGGTGACCCCGGAGTGACCCGAAGCAGCCAGCGGAAGCAGCATCCTTCAGTCGCCGGGCGGAACAAACCGAAGCCACGCCTCTTCGCCGCCCACCCGTAGTAGCCGGTCGGAACCAAAGCAGCAGCAGACCCGAATTACATTCCCGCAAGATGGAATCTGTTGAATCAGGAGTGCACCATGTCACCATCAAGCCACCCACGTTCTCTGAAGCGTCGGCCGCAGGATGGTTCTCCATCATGGAGGCACAATTCCACATTTCCAGAATAACATCCGAAGAGACCAAATTTTTCCATGTTCTAGCCTCGTTACCCCCCGAAGTCGTCTCACGAATTTCAGCAGCAACTCTCTCCAACAAGTCGTACACCGATTTAAAAGAAGAAATCGTGAGTCATTACGAAAAGACGAAGCCAGAACTCTTCGAACGACTCATCTCCAACACTCCTCTCACTGGAAAGCCCTCCCAATTCCTTCAAGATATCCACCAAACGGCACTGAAGGTGGGCGTCAGCGATGATTTGGTGAAGCATAAATTCATCCAGGCGCTCCCATCCTCAATAGCGCCCGTCGTAGCAGCACAAAAGGAGCTGACGCTAACTCAACTCGGCAAACTAGCTGATGAGTTAATACCGTTCGCTCAACAAAGCTGCTACGCACGCAGCGCCAACGTCAACTCGAGCCAATACAAGCCCAAGAACGAATATTCCCATCGGCCTAAAACCCTTCAGCGAGAATCAGCGGCCGGTGGTGTGCCGCGCGCACCTTTATTATGGCCCCCAAGCAAGGACCTGCAGGCCATGGTGCAAGTGGCCAAATAAAGATGACGCCAAGCTGCTCCCCTCGTCACGCCCAAATTCAAGATCTTCCTCACCATCAAGAGAAACGTCGGAAAACTAGATAAGCAGGCTGTGATTAACGCGACGTCCGGCCTGCCGCTGATCTCAGTCGCAGCTCGCATCGCCAGTCTGAAGGTCAATTTTATCATTGACACAGGAGCGAGCATCTCAATTTTACCACCAACTTGTGTCAATGATTGTCAACTCCACCCAACCGCAGTAAAGATTTCCACCGCAAACGGTCAGCCGCTCGAAATATTCGGAGAAGTAACACTGGACATATCAATTCCTAAATTACGAAGAATATTCAGGTGGCCATTCGTCGTCGCCCAAGTCTCCAGTCCACTTCTCGGCGCCGATTTTCTATCCCATTATGACATCCTTGTGGACTGCAAGCATGGCATTTTGAAGGATAGAGCAACAACTCTTCAAGCCACTACTAAACCTGTGCAATCCAAAGACCTTCACCTCATCAATATTAACCCTACCGACAAATTACCTCAAGAAATCAGGAACCTGCTTGACAAGTACTCCTCACTACTGAAACCAGCTCAACCGCAGAAAGTTTCCACCAACACTGTCAAGCATACCATCGACACTGGCAGCGCACCACCAGTGTTTGCAAGCCCTCGACGTCTTCCACCCGATAAATTATCCTCAGCTAAGGCTACTTTCAACAACTTACTTCAAGATGGAATTATAGAACCCTCAAAATCACCATGGGCCTCACCGTTACACCTCGTTCCGAAGAAGATACCAGGCGAATGGCGGGCGTGTGGTGATTATAGAAGCCTAAACGCTGTCACGAAACCGGACAGATATCCACTTCCTCATATAAGAAGTCTGTCAACATCTCTGCACGGAAAATCATGCTTTAGCAAAATCGATCTAGTCAGAGCATATCACCAAATTCCAGTCCACCCAGAAGATATCGAGAAAACGGCTATAACAACTCCATTTGGTTTATTTCAGTATTTATACATGCCATTTGGTTTAAGAAACGCCCCTGCAACATTTCAACGCTTCATGGATACAATTTTCAGAGGAGTTGACTGCGTATTTGTGTATCTCGACGATATTTTAGTCCATTCAAATAACGCAGTTGACCATTTGAAAGACTTAGAACGCGTATTCAAGATCCTTCAAGAACACAATTTAAGAATTTCCTTAGAAAAATGCATATTTCAGCAATCCAAAATTGAATTTCTGGGTCATGAAGTTTCCCCAGCAGGCATTCGTCCTCCTGTAAACAAAGTCTCCGAAATTCAAGATATTCCCCAACCGCAAGATTACCAAAGCCTCAGAAGATTCCTAGGAATGACGGGATTCTATCGCCATATGATACCCCGTTACGCCGATTTAGTCTCACCTTTAAGTGAAATCGTCAGAACTCAAGTCAAAAGCAAAAGTCTACAGTGGAACGACGAAGCAATTCAAGCCTTTCAAGATGTCAAGGATGCACTACGGAACGCCGTTACGCTTTGTCATCCTCTTCCATCAAGCTCAATCCTTCATTTAGTTACGGACTGCTCACAAATAGCAGCTGGAGCAGTTCTTCATCAAATAATCGACAGCACACCAGTTCCCATCGCCTTCTTTTCCAAGAAATTAACTACAACTCAGCAAGCGTACGCCGCATACGATAGAGAATTACTCGCAGCATACCTAGCCGTCCTGCATTTCCGTCAATTTTTAGAAGGTCGTCAAGTAATACTCTTCACGGATCACAAACCGATGGTTTCTGCCTACAAGAGTCCCTTACGAGCCAAGACAGACCGACAACAACGTCATTGGTCTGCCATCACGGAATACGTATGCGATGTAATACATATCTGTGGATCCGAAAACGTCGTAGCGGACTGCCTTTCACGCAACGTAAACGCAGTACATATCGACGCTTTCGATTTATCAGCAATCGCGGAATCTCAACAAAAAGATCAAGAAACGCAAGAATTTCTCCCACGTCTCAAGCCGTTCCCGTTTCCAGAAAATACAACTTTATATTGCGATACATCCACGCCATATCCCCGTCCTTTTGTTCCCAAGCAGCATCGATCTTCCATCTTCAATCAATTTCATAATATTTCTCATCCAGGCATCAAGCAATCACTTCGTATCATTAAATCAAGATACTTTTGGCCCTCAATGAATAAGGATATTCGAACTTGGTCCCGAAATTGTGAATCATGTCAATCCTCAAAAATTTCTCGCCATACAAAATCAGAAATAACCCCCTTCGATTTACCAAGTTCAAGATTTGAAACGGTACATATCGACATCGTCGGTCCCTTACCGCCAACCACTTTGCCCGGTCAAACATATCCTTCCCCATATAGATATCTCCTAACCTGCATCGATCGTGCCACAAGATGGATAGAAGCATATCCTCTGATTGATACTACAGCCACATCAATAGCACACGCATTTCTCGATGTATGGATTTCAAGATTTGGTGTACCACTGCAAGTCATAACGGACCGCGGATCCCAATTCGAATCCGAACTCTTTAGGGAACTCTCAGCTCTCATCGGATTTCACCGACTAAGAACTTTGTCGTATCGCCCTCAGACCAACGGAATAATTGAAAGATCTCATCGCACCATCAAGACAGCAATCATCGCTCGAAAACAAGATTGGCTCCCCGCTTTACCCATAGTTCTCCTTGGTTTACGCAGTCTCCCCAACGAATCGGGTTATTCACCGTTCACCACCGTCACCGGAACCACCCTATTATGCCCGAGGCCAATGATCGCCAATTCGTCGTCAAAATCCAATTCAAAATTCATCTCCGAATTAGCCAAGAAAATGACGCAAATCGATTTCGCCCAACTCTCTCAAGGAAACATTCACTCAGCCCCCAAATCATTCATTCCATCGGAACTCCACAAATCAAGCCACGTATGGGTACGCATCGACCGCGTTCGAAAACCATTCGAGGCACCATATCAAGGACCTTTCCGTGTTCTCGAACGCCACGATAAGTACTTCGTAATAGAAAAAACCAACGGATCATCAGAAGCCATTTCAATTAATCGTTTAAAACCGGCGTATATAGTTTCAGGTCCCACACAGGTACCGGGCGCACAATCGGACGACATCGGATCGGAGAAAAAGCACGCAAGGAAAAAGGACGATGGAGGACGCACCTCGGAGGTAGCAAATACAGACCTCAGGACGGGCGCGCAGGACAACGCAACAACCGGAAACGAGGCCGACCGAGGATCAACGCGAGCTGGACGAAGGATCCGATTCAAATCAAGACCCGAATATTTCTACTTTTGATATACGTGCTCCGCTTCTCGGGGTGGGCAGTAGTGTGGGGCCGCGCAGTTAATTTTCCGCATTTATATTATTTTTATATTAGTTACCGACAAACCAATTTTGCGCGTACCAAATTGTATATATTTTATCATTGTGTAATTTTAAAATCATATATAATCTTTATAAATAAGTATTGTACATAAATTTATATATATATATATTTAATTAATTCAGCTGTATATAAATAACAAAATCTTCTGTAAAATAACCCAGCCAACCAAGAACTCAATAAACTCTGAAAACGACCGGCTTTTCCTTCAAGACGCCAACCCCAAACGACAGGGAGAGAAGAGGACACGAGAGGCCCCTAAAAGAGATACCCAACAAAGAGATAGCTGCCTCTCGTATCCTTCATTCTTCCCGGCAAATACAAGTAGTAGCAAGAAGAAACTAGCTACACAGTAAACATACGAGCTAAGACTATTGCTATAAAGCCGCAACCACGATCGACGTTTATATGCCGTCTATAAATAGCCTGACAATTGAAGTTAAGAGTATAAGGTGTGGCACTATGACCCGCAACACGGAATACACGGAATACACGGTCAATATTTACCGTGAAGTTATTCATACTGAAGGCTATACTACTTTGAGAGGCCTGCATTATACGGCCTAATATATACTCTATATCTTCAGCTGCCAAACGTCTGACCGGTATTACTACCCAAAAATCATCAACATCGCCGTCATCTGACCCGAATCCGAAATACAGCCTCGTCCTGACTTCACGTTCGTCGCGGTTCTGAAGGGCAAACTCTACAATACGTTCAACTATGCGGCGTAGTCCGTGCTCAACACCATTGCTATACATGGATCTAGGATTAACTCTGACTATATACCAATTTCTAGTCAAGGCTGGGGTGGGGGTAGCGGTGCGCACTAACTCGAATCTTATGCCATCCTTAACAGAACGAGAAGCTGCTGTGGAGGATGTACCCGGAATTGAATAGGGGGGTATATTTGAGGAAGGTACCATTGTGGGGGTTCTGTCGTAAGACGTAGAAGGTTGGGGCTCTATTACTGGTGGTCTAACAATCGGCTCAACCCTAGCGCGCTTTATACCTGACGTGGTGGGCTCTTCATCGTGCCTCCGCTTTGAACTGGCGCGTGCTACAGGTATCGCTGGTGAGGATTCGTCAGCGGGGATGAATTCTGTGATCACAACTACGCTGTCGTCGGGGCCATCTGTAATATCAATGATGGGGTGCTGTACCTCGTCGTCTTTCACGGTTCTGTGGAAGAAGAAAACAAAATATAAAGAGCAGCACTCAAAATTTATAATATTTTGCAAATGGCCCACTTAGGGGTGTGACGTGTTAGAAATGGATTCTGTAGAAGAATTCAGGTTCACGAGTCCATCCACATGTATTATATCTGGACCTACAGGATGTGGTAAAACTGTGTTTATGCTTAAAATCATTAAAGAAAAGAAAGAGATGTTCTCAAAATTTGTGCATAAAGTTATATGGTGTTATTCGACGTATCAATCAGTGTTCAACGAGTACCAAGATGATATTTTGTTCCACAAAGGTGTATATGATGTTAATTCGTTAAAGGGAAATGAACATACAGTCATTGTAATTGACGATCTCATCCCACCATCTTAACATAAGCGTCTTCTTCATCAATCAGAATCTATTTTTCAAAAAATAGATACATGCGCGATGTGTCGTTAAATACACAATATCTAATCTTATTCGCAGAAAGTAGAGATGTATCACAAATTGGGGTATTAGCCAATCAAATGTTCCCGAATCAACGTAAGGAGTTTTTGGAAGTTTATAAAGAAGCTACAAGTCCGCGTTATGGATATTTGCTTTGCAACCTTCATCCGCGAAACACGTTTAGGGTGCTTCTAAGAACGAATATATTTCCAAACGAGCCTGAAACGGTGTATATTCCAGAATGACAAAGAGGCTAAAGAAATACCATGAATTAATAAAAATCTATCATCGACTGCCCCGGGCAATGCAGCAGATGTTTGCTAAAAATATCGACTCCGAATTTTAAAATGCATCTGTGAAATCTGTCTTAATGTTATAAATTGCAATGTATCAATGAAACCACCTCAGAAGGCTCGCCTACGTCGTTGGAAGAATATAATACGTGCATTCGCTCGTAAAAGTCAAACTGTAGGGAAGAAAAAAGAATTATTGTACAAAGAGGAGGGTCATTCCTCCCCATCTTATTTTAAGTTTTGGGTCCTCTACTGACTAGATTAAATAATGAAAAAAGTGGCAGTAATTCCACACGAGATGTCTGCTTCACTGCAAAGTTCAAAGAAACCAGACACGGATTTAGAGCCCCGTAAAAGCAGGCTTAAAAGAATGGAAAGCGAATTGCTAGCCCTATTAAACAGTGAAAAAACACCTGATGAGAAAAGAATCTTATACCAAGAAGCTCTGCAGAAATTTCTTCACGAGTACGAAAATTATAAGAACCCGACATAGATTCCCGTGGTTATTAGGCACAGCACAGGGAACGATGGACATGGTGACATAGGACCTGTGTCCAACGATAGAGCTGACCAACCAAAGATTAATGGGTCAGTCACACAACGCATCGAGCATGTATTAAAAAGCACCTTCCCACATACATTGAGGAATAAAGGTTTAAGTCTTTATAATTTATTGAATGAGGACCCCGCCATACAATGGACCGATACAGGTGAGATCATTGTGGAAGGAGCAAAGGTACAGGGATCGAATATCGTAGACACTGTCCATGATCTGGTGAGAAAGTGGGATAGGCCCTCACCATCAGGATGGAAGCATATTGAAGCAAGACTACAACAAATAAATGTCCCCAAAACAATGATAGGAAATCTGAACAGGTTAAAAGACCTGGAACATGCGACGCACGTGACACAATTGAAGACGCCATCACCCCCGGCGGTAACACTCCTGAAGAGGAGAAAGTAGAGGTTAAACAACGGTCAACCCTACCCACGTGCCTCTAAAATACGCAAATGGCTAACATATTAAGAAGACGTTATTATGACATTTCTAACCCAGCCTCCTACGGAGGCGTAGATAGACTGTACAGAAGTGTTTACGGAGTAGGAAAAAAAGATGTTGAGAGATTTTTGCGGAAGCAGGACACTTATACACTTCATAATCCTGTGAGAAAAAGGTCTAAAACAGCCAAGACAACAGCTGCTTCGATTGACTCTATTTGGCAAGCAGATTTAGCAGACATGCAAAGATATTCAGTGTATAACGATGGTTACCGCCACATTCTATTCATAATAGATGTATTCTCTAGATATCTGTGGCTAATTCCTCTGAGAAATAAATCACCTGAAACAGTTGCTAAAGCCACCAAAACGCTGATGTTAAAAGAAAACAGGGTTCCTGACTATTTTTGTACGGATATGGGGAAGGAATTTATAGGCCGTGCTTTTCAGAACATGTTGACAGAGTTTAATATCAGCTATTACACTACGTTTTTCTCTTTCCTGAACTTTTGCTTCCTAAAATTTTCTCAAATTTAAACACATTTTTTTCTCCTAAATTAAATGCTACTTTCTGCAACTCCTCACGGTAAAAGCCTCCTACGACTCCTTCCCCACTCAAATCTTCAACGTAATACATCATTATCTCACCTTTAGGTCTCATAGCCCTAACTTTAAAAATCTCACGTGTCCATCCTTGCTCAAATCCCTTCGCGAATTTATTTCCCGAACGCGACAGCCTTACATAATCATTGATTTTGAAACGCGCAGAGTGTGGTGGTGTTCCATCTCTTCTCTCCTCTGGAAGCGTACCTCTTTCTAAAATCTCGTTAGGCGTTGTCCCAATCGTGCGATGGTGTGAGCGGTTGTAGGATGAGAGCAATGATTCCAGAATGTCTAGAAATCTGTATGTGTTTTTATGTGTAAAATAGCTGTGCATGCGTTCCTTTAGGTACGTTGAACTCTTTCAGCGCTTCTTTAGCTGAAAGAGTTCAACGTACCATAAAGGAACGCATGCACAGCTATTTTACACATAAAAACACACAGTAGCAGAAAGTAGCATTTAATTTAGGAAAAAAAGTGTTTAAATTTGAGAAAATTTTAGGAAGCAAAGGTTCAGGAAAGAGAAAAACGTACCTGGTAAAATGGCTAGGGTACCCAGAAAGCTTCAACACCTATATAAAAGCTGATGCAATAATGAAGCTTAAATAGCATGCAACATAGCTCCTAACCATTTCTACGTCACACTTGCGTTCTCCTCGTCCCTGTCTGTACACCCTAAGAACACACTAGCCAACTTTGTAACAGATCTCCATGGCCCCATTGAATTGGGTCGTGATTCGTATGAGGTAGGGTTATGTGAACTCCAGTTAGCCACCAAATTTTTAACTCTTGAAAATGAGCAAATCATATTTCTGATCCTTAGAAGAATCGTTGAGTGCAAAAAATTAGGCATAACCTTAGACAATACTGTGCGTTCAGTCCTGTTCGGTGAGGAACGGTACTATAGCACAAATGTATCGTTAGGAATCGGGCATTATGATACAGCCATGGACATTGTGACGGGGTTAAACAAGAGTCTTGAAAGGTCGTACCTGACAAACGATACTTTTTGAAGTCGTAAACATGGACACGCCTGCATGCACATTGAAGTTAAAGTCAAAGCTTAGTAGAAATATTAAAGATAAAGAGCTGTTCACAATTGTGGAAGAGGGCCGATATATCACAGCCTTCCAAAGAGATACCTTTCACGAGGCACAGCATGACTTGTCCAGCTTAATGTATCAAATGGAGATGGAGAAATTGGGTGAAAGCTCTCAGCCCACAGACATGTGCTATATTTACAACAGTATAGTGGAGCACCAGTTTGTTGGGGATACCCAAGCACGCCTGCTGCGCATTGCCCACATCCCCAACCATAGAGGAAGGAGTTTGAGTATTACATATGACAGACCCCATTATGTGAATGTCGCAACTAATCTAATAAATAACCAATATCTCAATATATATAAGAACGATTGAGGGTAAAAAATTCCTATTTGGTGACGGTTGCTTAACAGTGAAGCTGCACTTTCGACGCACTGAGTTATAATGGACAGAAAGCCTTTCACCGTCTATCGAGGGGTGAGATACCAGCGTGGTAGTGGACTTGGGTACATTTTTTCAACCATACTACGTACGGCTGTTCCTTTGCTGAAGAGAGGTGGAAAGCGCTACAATCAGGTCTTACCACTGCAGAAGAAATATTGGCTGGGGCTAAACCTAAAGAAGCTCTAAAAAAAACACTTAAAACGTACACGGGACGAAATCGTCAAAAGTGCAAAGAGAAAAATGCGTGGTGGTGGGAAGAAGAGAAGGACTGGCCGGAAGAAGGGATTACCACCACGTGGCATTAAACGTAAAAGGATATAAAAAAAGAAGTGTTCTAAGCGAATAAAACCTATGGTTGACCATTTTTTTTACTGATATAAGCTAAGGACATTGATCTCATGAATCATAGTTTGTTTACTACTTGTCGAGAGAGGAGGCACTATTTCTAACTCATCATGGCATGCTTCATCCATCCATGTAGTTCACAATGCTGTAAATCGGAGCTGTCCCTCTTTGACATGCTCCCAACTCAACTTTCTATTGAACACAGTGACTTTATTACAATTAACCCTTTAAACACAATTAGTTGGCTCCAGGATAATTGCCCCCGGAGGACAACTGCCCCCCTAGGACAATTTCCCCCGAGGACAATTGCCCCTAGGACAATTTCCCCCGAGGACAATTCCCCCCTCCCCCCACGAGGATAAATTAAATTAATATTGTTAAGAACATTTATTTTGAAAAATAATACAAAAAAGTTGAATAGTTAAAATAGGCTAAAATTTATTTTAAAAACTTAGATTAAAAGCAATTCCTCGTAAAAAAGCTAAAATCTATCTGTTGTTATAATCTTTAACTAAACTGATTATACGATGGGAACAATCTTTGTACTTTTTTCGTGATCCTTCGTTTGGAATGCCTGCTAAACTCTGAGTAATACGAACCTCCTGAAGTGATTGTTCTCTTTGGATTATCGAAATGAATTTCCAGATATTCGGATGGCAACATCCAGTACTAGCCAAAAAACTCCTATGCCATCCCTCGACGGAGTTATTTGTTCTTGGAAGCTCTTCGTTTGCTCTGGTGTACATGCCCCATAGAGCCATATCAAACAAAGGCTCTCGTCGCCCTCGCCGCCGACAAGGTCGTCCAATATACGTGTCTTCAAAGTAGTCGAGGATTGGTTGGGTTTCCGGAGCCATTATTTCCATCAATTTTTCAAAAGCTTCTTCAATGTCAGTTGTTGGAACAAAGGCCAAAGCAGCGAGCATCCTCATGGTAAGAGAAAACTCTTTATCATCTTGATATGTCTGCTGCAGTCTGCAATTTTGTATCTTTCTATAAATGTTCTGGCTAAAATGAAATAAACAGCCCTTTACCTCAGTTTCTGGAAAGACAGCATGCAAGCTATTGATCATAGATTTCTCAAAATCTACCATTATGCTGACTGGGGATAATTCTTCATTTAAATTCTTCAACTCTTGCAAAAAAGTTGTATATGTCGCTTGACTTTTATCAGGAAGGAGAGCATAAATCAAGGGTATCGTACGACTATCCTGCAAAGTATGGATTGTATAAAGCTGAGCAAAAATCTGAGGAACTGTTTAGAACGTTCCGTCGAGAAACCAATGTAAAGAAGAAGAAAGAATTTCCAAATTTTTCTGCGTGCCAAAAATCAAAATTCTTGTATCTGAGTTGCCTGAGTCGTAAAGCAGAAAATTTTGACCATCTTGCGTTGTTTTATACCTATCTTCTAAAACCAATTCTTGTGCATTTAAAGGCAAAGGGGGGAAACATTAGCTCGTTGCCTTTGGCGTCTAATGTTATGGCGCAAGTGATGAAGAGGTGGCAATTTTGTGGCTGCTTCCTCACTTAAACCTATAACTGCACTTGCTATTATTTGCTGAGAAGTTTCTTGGGAGCTTTCAGCACGCACTTTTATTTGCTCAACAGTTTTAGCAGCCTCATACTTTGTAGCATCGGGTGCATGGGTATGAGCATTAAGTCGCCCAACAATTTCATTTTCAAAAACTTTCGACTTTAGCTTTGCATGCTGCTTTATATCTACGATGCTCGCACTCATACGAAATAACGCCGTTAGCTAAATCCTTTTGTTTAACATAAATATAATCTTCAAACACTAATTTGTCACGTCCTTTCTCACTCTTAATAAACTGCATGTTTGTAATGGGCTTGCAGACACAAGAAACAAGGAACTTTCGTTAAATAGCGCTTGACAACTTAAACCTTTTATTTACTATATATAATTTTTTCGTTAAATAGTAGTTGGTTGGGTAGTTAGTTGGGTAGTTGGTTGGGTAGTTATTTGGGTAGTTGGTTGGGTAGTTAGTTGGGTAGTTGGTTGGGTAGTTAGTTGGGTAGTTGGCAAGTTAAACCTTTTATTTGATCCTGAAAAGTTTTACCCATTTTACAACTACTCGGGGGGCAATTGTCCTAGGGGGTCAATTTTTCTGGGGGGCAACTGTCCTCGGGGGCAATTGCCCTCGGGGGCAATTGTCCTAGGGGGCAATTGTCCTAGAGGGGCAATTGTCCTCCGGGGGCAAGTGTCCTGATACGCAATTAGTTCCCCGAGTGCCCCTATAGAATTCGTGATACCCAGCTCGAGCCCTTACTTTTTTGATCCAAGCTGTGTGCACATGTACGCTAAACTAAGTATAGCCCATTCTGATGGAACGGACTACGATGACAAATATGCTGTATACCCTGAAACAAACTTTCTGCACTCCATACTCAACCAGTGTGAAGTATATTTAAATCAGGTCAACATATCGGCAGCCACGGTGTACTATCACTCATGAGCCTATCTGGAAAATGTCCTCAACTTTTCCAAAGAAGCGAAGGATACCTTTTTAAGTGCAGAGGGATATTATCAAATTAAAGACGAAAGTAGTGTAAAGGACAAATTTAAAAATTCTAAAACGATATACAAGTGTTTTGGACGCCTGCATACAGATTTCACATTCCAGGAGAAGTTGCTTGTTAATGGGATGGATATGAAAATAAAGCTCACCCGCACGAATCCTGAGATCTGCTTAAATCTGGATGATGATCAAGAAGAGGGAGCAAAACCCGTTGTGGTTTACATTATGGAGACCAGTGGTTCTTAACCGGGGGGGCGCGCCCCCCTAGAAACAGGAATTTCTCTAATTGTATTTGTTATTCTCTTAACGAGAGCATGGGCTAATATTGAGAAGTTATTGAGAATGTTATTTTGATTGAAGGGGGGCGTGGAGGGAAGGACCAATTCCTAGAGGGGGCATGGTAGTAAAAAGGTTAAGAACCACTGATGGAGACATTCCTCCGCGTACGGCGAGTGAAATTAAGTTCACCAAAACAACTAGAAATTGAGAAAAATTTACTAAACGCCACAGTAAAATACCCTGTTAACAGAGTACAAATCAAATTATACACGGTGCCAGCAGGGTTGACATCGAAACAGATAGAAAACATCGCCCTGGGAAATCTTCCTAAAATGATATTAATTGGAATGCAGAACCATGCTTCAGTGAATTGAAAATATAAAAAGAGTGCCTTTAAATTCAAGAATTTCGGACTTAAAAATATAACTCTATACGTTAATGGCCTTGCGTTGGGAGGAACATTGGATACGGACTATTCATCAGATACTGTGTTACCTCTTTGCGCGAGAGCATATTATAATCTGGCCCATATTGCAGGTGATTGTGATGAGCTCGGGAATGGGGTAACGCAGAAAGAATTCATTGATCAATTTAACCTTTATCCGTTTGACATCACACCTGACTTCTCTGCTAGCGTAAATACACATTTAAGTCCACAACAGAGTGGAAACATCTCAGTCAGGTTGGAATTCACCAAGCCTATAAACGCGCCTATTAGTGTACTAGTATACCTCGAGTCACAAGCCCTAATAGAAGTAGACAGATTTAGGGGCGTTATCACTGACTTTTAAAATGGATGCGAATACACTTCAGAGAGTAATGAATAGTGAACGAATCACAGGTCCCAAATTTATCGGAGTTTGCGAAGAATGAAACATTGAATTTGTCAACTACTCGAGATTGCTGTAGTCTTATTGTGAACACAGATGTCATTGGTAATGTAGGGATTCATTGGTTTGCAATCTATTTTAAAAATAGGGACCGCCTGTACTATTTTGATTCACTCGGGACTCAACACTGGAGTGACCTTGTTATTGTAAAATTTCTCGATCAGTTGCACATCCCCGAAGTTGTATGGAACCCATTCCGGCTACAAGGATATTTTAGTAATACGTGTGGGATGTACTGCCTTTCATTTCTCATGCACATGTCACGTGGTAAAGAATTTATATATTTTTTTTAATTATTCGACCCGTTTCACACTCAACGAAACGATGAAATGGTATGCAGACAGATAAAAAGCCGTTTTCCGATTGTGCGTACTTGTTGTATAGTATGATGTTTTGTTCGTGTGTATATATATATATATATATTTTTTTTTTAACCAATAATGTTAGTTTGTATATTCTGTAGTTTAAGACGGTTATTGTACTAAAAACATGATTTCTTTCATTTAATAAATTGATGAAAATACATTGTCTTCCCCCCAAAAAAGATCGAAACAAAAAAACACATCGTTAATGATGTGACAATCGTTGGGTTGACTGCTCGGTAAATCTTCTACCTCCGTATTCAGGTCCATGACATGGGTTTCTTCAAAACGAAAATATTGTATAACACGTGTCAAATCTTCATCGGACCTTAAAGGAGAAAGAATAATTCATTAGTTCATACTGAATCTTTTTTAATAAAAACCCAAAACATATACAGAGCAGGCACGTGCCGTGAGTAAATACTCAGGGTAGGCAGACTCAATGTGCGAGCGAAGCGAGCGGCTCCAAGCTAGGGGGTCTGGGGTGGGCGCGAGCTCCCCCAGCGGGTTCCGGGGCGGAGCCCCAGCCACCAACGAATTTTAAGCATAATTAACCCCTTCCGCACCATTTGTGCTAATTTTTGGTCAACAACAAATATTTACTTACCGCTTTATTTGTAGATGAATTCCATTCTTCTCTCTTTGTTAGTAACAAAAATATCTGTAATTTTTTCAAAGAAATTGTAAGAGGGATTTTGCTCCATTTTAGTAAATCTTTCCTTTTCAATTGAAATTAGGGCAAGTGATGAAAGCCTTTCCTGTTTCATTCTATTCCTGGTGTAGCTTTTAATTCTTTTCAAAGCTGAAAATGACCTCTCAACAGAAACTGTTGTAGCTGGAATTGTTAAAATCAATTGCAACAGCTTCACCGCTTCAGGAAACGTTAGTTCAAGTCCATTTTGAAATGTGAAAGCAAATCTTTAATTGATTTATCCCTGAACACTTGTGCACTATAAATTCCAGCTAGATCAGTTTTCAATCTTATGACATCGAAGAAGTTACCATAATTATTCTCTAAACTTTCTAGTGCATCCTTATCAATTTCTGTAGCTAGTTTTAGAAACTTTTTACTATCAACTAATGAAATAAATTGTAAATTTTTGAAGTCACTGTATCTTGCTTCCATATGCTGCAGTATATCATTCAATATTAGACAGAATATTCTTTCTCTTTCTTTTTTAATTGGACCTTTTGTACGACATTTTGATTCAGTCAAGTTATTTTCTTTGAAACATTCTTCAAACTTCTCATAGATAAGTATCATCAAAATTTTTGCGCAGACCCTCGAGGGAATTCATTGTTTCATTGATTCTTTCAATGCAATATGGAATATCTATAATTTTAGTTTGTAAGATATTGAAGAGTGTGTCAGTTCTAATGAAAATCTTATCATATACCATGAGAAGAAAATATGTTGAATCTTTCGTTAGCCAATTATAAAATCCATTACTCCTCACTAAAGTATCTGAGTCCCACAATAAAGGATTGCTGTCAATGTTGTTGAAAAGTTTACAAAGGTCATTATGATAGTGTAAAATAGTTTGCACTAGCTTTGAGTTAGAACTCCATCTCGTTGGTGCAGCCTTTGGAATGCGTTTATGTACTATTTCATCAAGAAATTGCGTTCGTTTTGTAGAGTGATTGAAAAATGCAGCAAGACCACCAATGGTCTTGAAAAAGATTGTACATTCAGATATAAATTTCGCTGACTGAGATAGAACAAGATTCAACTTGTGAGCGTAGCAATGGGTAAATAACGCTGATGATGCCTTTTCTCTTACTTTAGCTTGAACGCCATTTAAATGCGATGCCATTACCGATGCTCCATCATATGTCTGTGCTACAAGCTTCTCAGCACAGTTGTATTTATCTAAATTTTTAAATATGCATTCTGTTACACCAGTAGCTCTTCTGTCTTTAAGTTCGTCAAATCCTATGAAAGCCTCTTTAATTTCAGAATCCAATACATATCTTAAAACTGTGGAACATTGAGCTGTATTTGAAATATCAGTCGATTCATCCACTTCTATAGCAATGAATGGGGATCTTGCGATATCTTCTTTAATATTATTTTCTACAGCTATGCCTACTGCTTCAATCAAGTCATTTTGTATCTTGTTAGAAACGCCAGAAAACACGGATGAAGTCTGTAAATGTTGTGCTAATTTTTGGTCAAATTTTGCAGTGTAGTTCAGTAACTCAATATAGTTTCCACGATTTAAAGAGGATTTATCTTCATTATCACCGCGGAAAGCAAGTTCTTGTTTAATCAAAAAGCAAGTAGCAGAAATTAATGTTTTCAGTATGTCTGTTTTCCTTTACCTTTTTATTGTGAATTTCAATGCTAAGTTTTTTTTGCTTATCTATGCTCAAGTCGATTCGTGTAGATCCAAATGTTTTCAACGATATTTGACTTTCATAATGCGCAGCAGACCTCTCGTGCTTACTTAAAGCATTAGTCAAATTATTTAAATCACAATATCCTGTTCTTATCCACACACTTTCACTAGATACGGAAAATAACAAGCATGGAAAACAAGAGTCTACCTGTTGTAACACAACCACACAACCACTCTTTCTTGCTGTACCACGTCGTTTGAAACGTTCTGATTACTTTTGTTCCTTTACGCTGTAGCAACTGTTTCAGTTCCGGTGTCGGCCTACCATTTTTAATCACATTCAACCTTTCTTCATAAGACAGTTTATAAAAATTCTTAAGATACTCACTGTCCATATTTGAAAAGGGTTAAATTTTGAAATAAAATGTCTAAAATTTTGTTCAATCACCAGAGGCAAACGACAACACAGACGCGCGCACAGCCACACACCCGACCATGTGCCCGAACGGAAAAACACTGAGTGAAAAGCAGAACTAAATCTGCTTATATAGCGCAGTATTTGTCACAGCTTGGAGCTCCACTCACGGCACGTGGGAAAATTTCATTGTCAAGCGTTAATATATATAGAGGTTGAAAGGCACGGGGAAATTGTGCTTCTAACACAATATTATCCATTTACAAATTTATACGTTGAATTTCATACATTAAATTAACATTTATATAATGAAGTGAAAATCATTTACTTTTTATATTTAATATTTTTAGTTTTATTCAGGGTAGGCACTGCCTACCTTGCCTACCCAGAGGGCACGTCCCTGATACAGAGTATACATATAGTAAGAGTACTACAATGTGATGATGTCTTTGAGCCGCTCAGAGAAGTTCCTTTAAGAGATAATTCCGAATAACATTTGAATTTATAAAAAAAAACATGCAAAAGATTGCTATAAAAAAATCAATGAATCAAAACAGGTTTTTAGCATAACTGCAAACTAATCCATAATTGCGGTTACCTAAATGAAGTATTTTTAATGTGATGAGGTGAATTACTACAACCCTCCATATATATGATGAAATAATCCAGAACAGTGTTCTTTCTGCTACGCACATTAAATAAGTTTGCGAATAATTGGTTACAAAAAATAAAATTACATGCGCTTACATTTCTACGGCAGTCCCTTGCGTCGGATCGTAAGGAGCATCATTGCAAATATCACCAACGGTTTGCGTTGGAAATAATCCATCCCGGTCAGCTGCGTTAAAAAGATTAATTGTGGACAACGCTACAATGTCATCATCTTGATATAAATCCGGTAAACTGTAAAGTTCTTGATTCATGGCGGAGGGAATGTTTATTCACTGATGAAAATAACTACTGTGACTCCCAGCTGAAAATATTTTCTTTTATACGCATGATCCCAAGCACCGCCCCAAAAGACTAGGAGACGGTTGGTAAGTTTAATGATTGGTTGTCAATGTAACTAGGCGGGGCTATGATAAAATTGCGTACCAATCGTAACACCTATATTATGGGTCCATGCTTTGGACATCCTGATTTGTCGACTAATGGTGTCTTTATATTCTCTCCGTAGATGTAATGCTCACATCGTGTATTACGACTTGCAGTCTCTACCACGGCAATATTTGCATTTTCATCCATACTTTTCTCGGTTTTCCCATTTTAGAACCCACCCCTTTATGCAATATCCCTCGCAACATTGATCAACCATCTCTATCACAACATTATTTTACATTATTATTTTTGAGGTCATACTATTTGATCCTCAATTTTTCCCACTTCGGATGCAAGTCGTTATAGGAATATCTTCATCAGAGCCGCTCAGCTCAGTACCACATAAAACAAAATTAGCGCCGCTACTCTTCATAATCCTGACATTACCAGAAACAGCACAGTAACATCCGATGACACAAATATCATTAGGAAATAAGAAATCTAGATTGTTTTTGTGCATTATTGTTTTTTGCGGTCATACTATTCTCAGCTTTCCCAAGATTCCTGACTTGTGGAATTGGTTATATATATATATATTATATATATATATATATGTGTGTGTGTGTGTGTGTGTGTGTGTGTGTATGTATGTGTGTGTGTGTGTGTGTGTGTGTGTGTGTGTTAATTGCCTTTTCCAGTCTCTGCCACGATGGTTTCAAATATTTGCAAAATATATGTTTGCGGTCATACTATTCGACCCTCAACTTTGATTAATGTATTCGGTTTGACTTTCTACTTGCCAATTCTCGCGTAGATGTGTGATTAAATAACTCATAAAAATGAATGTCTGCATGGGTTGGTAGATAAATGGGCGCCCTAGGTATCCTAGTGGATTAGACGCTGGGGTGCTGTTTGAGAGTCCGGGCGATGACATTGTTCTGAAAATTAATGCTATGAATATTATATCCATATAGAATAAACAAAACTTTCTTTCTGTGTGTGTGTGTGTGTATGTGTGTGTGTGTGTGTGTGTGTGTGTGTGTTAATTTTGAAAAAAATGTATAATAATAATAATAATATCTTTCCATTTTCCTTTTTTTTTATTCATTCATTCCATTTCAATAACAGAGACAATAACTATGAAGATGATACCATGCAAATTACACGTAAAGAAAAATAAGACAAACAATGAAGTTAATAAAATATAAAACAGTTATATACAGTAACAGAAAAACAATCGCATGGAGAGAGAAGAGACGGAAGCGGGTGCTTGAGTGAAAGTTTGCCCACCTCATTCCAATGTGTCCAGTTTGCGGTCAGCCTTTGTGGTCAGCTCGAGGGCTCACCTGATTCCAATTTATACATTTTTCCAGAGATGTTTTACCCCCCCCTACCGATACTCACTTTTTTCCATATGAATTTGTATGGGAAATAGGCCAAAAATCGAAAATCGTAAAAATCGACCCGAAATATTAATTTTTTTGCTTTCCGATGGCCAAAACCGGGTTCCCCGGCAGGAATTACATCAGAATAGACTATTCACCAACTTTTATTGAGATAGGGGGGTAGGGGGTAGGGTCTTAAATCCGGTGCTGACTCATAGCACCGGATATAAGACCTAATATTACATTATTTTTGTTTTTTTCTTTCCAGATTCCTATTTAGGTACCTAGAATGTTAAAAGTTTGTATTAAAATATGTTATTTAATTTTAAAATATCAGTAATAAATAAAATATAGTTAAAATCTTATTAAATTAAATTATGGCTACTAGAAAAAGAAGCCACAATGCAGCCTTTTGCAGCAGAAATTTTGAGCTACCAAGATCTATAAATTTTCTAGCAAATGATTATATTGATTTGATTAATTGGAATGAGCAGATAATCACTCCTCCACCTTTGCTAAGTAATTTTACCAATGAGCAATTGCTTCAGATTAGAACTAAACCTCTAGAAATACTAGATTTTCCATGTCACAGCCAAAGCGTTGAACGGGGTGTGAACTTAGTAACTAAATCTAGCCAGGAAAGAATTGGTTATATTAATCGGCATAAATTTATTTTAAATACTTTAGAGTCTAGAAAACAACTGCCTACTTTTGAGTGGGAAGGTCAATGGAAGGAATAAAAAAAAAATTAGTTTTAGGTCAAAAATTTTATTGAATTTCTGTCTCTTAATTTCTAAATTTCTACCAATAATAGCTAAAAATTTATGTATTAAATTTTTTTCATGCATTTTTGTATTTTTTAAATTTTTGTCATTAAAAAATAAATATAACTGTTTTATAAGCGAACTTTTGTAATAATAAAAAAATTTCGAAGTAAATCGCAAATTATCTCGAATTTTACGAATTTTCTGAAAAAACAAACCGGTAGGTGGGGGTAGGGGTCCTCAGAATTAAAAAATATTTTCTAGGGTGTTACTATGATTGATTGAACCACCTCACACTATGTACGTAAGAAATAAAAAATTTCGACCCGGCCTAATATATATATATATATATATATATATATATATATATATATATATATATATTACTGATTGCTCACCCCAACGAAAAAAATTGTATGAAAATGAAAAGACATTATATAGAAAGGATTGTCAGAAGTAAATAGACAGAACGACGCTTAAATAAATTTCTTCTTTTGCTGAACAACTTTAAGGAGAAAGTCCGTCATTATTCAATACAATTGTGTGTGTGTGTGTGTGTATTTCACCTGAACTATTATTTTGAGGATTATACGTTTCGTATTTCTTATATTATTTTGTTTTTTTGTTTTTTTTATCATCCCAACGTATGTATAGGAGTGTATATTTAATTTAGTGGTGCACCGATTAATCGGTATCGGCACCTTTCATGCCGATTAATCGGCTGTTTACCGATTAATCGGCAATGCAAGGTATTTTCTTAATATCGGCATGCCAGGTGCCGAGACCGATTAATCGGTGCACCACTAATATTTATCTTCTATATATTTCCAATAAATCGTCTAAATAAACAGAATGATGTAATGGTGTTTTATTTACTTCGGTTTAAATGTATTTCTTTTATTGTTAATATTGGGTTTCGTTTTAATAACACCAGTACACATTTGAAAACTTGTCGCTCGATTTTTACAAACTAGTTGATGATTCTATATAATTTGAGTGCGCTGATCTCAAAAATATAGTTGGTTTTTCCCTATCACGTATGGTTTTCTTACTACAGGGTGTGTCATAAATCCCCCATTTATCCCCAAATGTGAACCATCTTATCGAGACCAACATTGGATTGCACATGCTAAACCATAAATTTTGTTGTTATAGACTACAGTAACGCTTACATAATAATGTAGAGTAAATATATATAACAACCAGTCCCGTTCCCAGCAAAATACTCTCTCCCTTCCCATCAATGTGGTTAACATTTGGGGACAGATGAGGTATTACAACACCCCTTGTAGCACGAAATCTTTAGGTGATAGAGTAAAACCTAATTAAAGCAGAATTAAATAGCTCCTAGCTCTTGGACAAGCATATTGCTTGTTTATGAAAGAATAAAAAAATAACTGAAAGAAACAAAATATATTTACCTTCTTTACTTGCAAACATTTCAGGACTTATTCCAAAGACTTAAGACTACGAAGGTAGATCTGACTAATGACGACTAAACCGGTGCTTCTTTGATGTTTTCTTATGCTGTGCGTTAGGCTGATCTCGTTGCAGACACCAGCAGTAATCCGCCATCATATTTGTATGCCATCTTCCTTGATATCTTCTTGCGCCATGGTTTTGATGTCCTGGTGAAATCGTTCCCCTTGCTCCTCACTGACATCGAGATTTTAGGGAAAACGGTCAAGATGCGAAAATAAGAAGTGAACTTTCAGGCTCATGTTGCAGCCTAAGGCGCAAAACTTTTTAAGCATATTTTCCACCAGTCTTTCATAATTTTGGCTTTTGTAGTTTCCCAAGAAGTTTTCAACAACATCTTTGAAACCAAGCCATGCTTCTTTTTCTTTATTGGTCATTGTGTTCAGGAAATGATCGTCTGTCAATAACTTTCTGATCTGAGGACCTATAAAAACACCTTCCTTTATTTTCTCGTAGCTAATCTTTGGATATTTTGAACAAATGTACTTGAAACACTCACCTTCTCTATTCAATGCTTTGACATACTGCTTCATCAAGCCTAACTTAATGTGCAAGGGTGGTAGGAGGATTTTATTTGGTTCAACTAGATGTTCATGTAAAATGTTCTTTGATCCTGGGATAAGATTCTCTCTAGGAGGCCAAGTTTTCCTCTTCCAGTGCTGGTCACGTGTCGACTATCCCATTTGCAGATGAAACATGGCATCTTAGTGTATCCTGATTGCTGCCCAAGTAACATGCAAAGGACTTTGAGATCCCCACACAATATCCATCTGTGATTTTGATACTGAATTTTTTCCAGAAGCAGTTTCATGTTATCATAGGTCTCTTTTAAATGAGTAGAATGGGCCACTGGGATTGATGCATATTTGTTACCGTTGTGCAGTAACACTCCTTTTAGACTGGTTTTAGAGGAATCTATAAACAACCTCCAGTCACTGGTTTGGTATTCGATGCCTAGCTTGCACACTAAGCCTGTGATGTCCTTGCAAAATACCAAGGGACCATCTTCTTCGAAAAAAGGCACGAAGTCTTTCTCACGATTTCTGTACCAAGCGAGGTATGTGTCGGATGCCAATAAATTGTTCTCCTGCAATCTAGACCCCAAAAGTTCTGCAGAGTCCTTAGGCAGATTCAAATCCCTGACTAAGTGCATTTAGTTCGGCTTGGGTTAATGGTTTAGGAGGATCTCGGTCAGCTGTTGGCTGTTCATAAACATCATCATTGCCTGGATTTGGAGCTGAATCAGAATCTGAATTGTATTGATCCAGACTCTCGGGTGGGAGGGGAATAGGAACTTCTGGACCATGGGGTACCGGCCTTATTGCAGATGGAAGACTTGGGTATTGAAGGCTCTCTTTATGCTTTGCATTATAACCTTTAACATTGCAAGAACAGAAGTAGCAGTCGTCGGTATGGTTTCTAGGCTCGCGCCATACCATAGGGATCCCAAATGGCAAACTTTTCTTTTTACCTTTGCTCCAATTCCTTAGTGCCGCAACACACGTAAGACAAACCTTGTGTGGAGCCCAACTTTTGTCTTGATCTCCTAATTTAATTCCAAAATAAGCATGATAAGCTCTCTTAATGAAGGTCGTTACATTTGTCCTTTGTTTTACAACAACATACCGACCACAAATATAACAAAATATGTCTGGACTATGGGTACATTCTCTAGAAGCCATTATTAAAATTTTAAAGACGTAATGTTAGAATTATCTATCTGAAAAATATGAAAAAACGAAATTAATTAAAGATAAAAAAGGTAAAAAATTACAAAACGCCGCAAAATTGTTTTGCTAATAACTTTAAAACTGTGGGTGATAGAAAAAAACTGGTAGCATTTTTTAATTCAGCGCAGCGAACTGCTTCAGAATCACAACTCAAAATAAAGAAATCGATTTTCATGCAGACCGGTGTAATTAGTTCTCTTGCTGAATAACTTTAAGGAGAAAGTTGCTCTTGCTTTTAATAGATAAAAACATTATTTGGCAACTCGTGTGAATTAAGATAAATGGTGGTATCTGCCAACTATCCTCATATAAATAAAAATTCAAATAAATGGTGGTATCTAGCAACTCACCCTAATAAGTTATACCTGAACAATTAAAATAATGGTGGTATCTGGTAACCCCCCATATATAAATAAATGATATCTGGCAACTCACGATCCTCTATATAACAGCTGCTTGGCCCCTGGACGCCCATAATGCTGCGGACTCCGGTGGAATAAAGAACTCTCTTTCCTTCCTTCTTAGGTTAAGACTTAGGTTAGGTTTCCCTTTGGGGGGTGAGGACATCCCACCTTCTCCCCCAAAGACCTCCTCCACCTCTCCTTTCTCTTCCTCTTTTAGGGTAAGGTTATCCCTTTGGAGGGAGGTCATCCTCCCTCCTCCCCCCGAAGCTCCTTCCCCTCTCCCCCTTGGCAACATTGAGTTGTTGCATTACCCTACCCCCCTTTGCAACATTGAGTTGTTGCATAACCCCTTCCCACCTTCATTGCATACCCCTCCCCCTTCATTGCATACCCCCTCCCCCTTCAGCGCATACCCCCACCCCCTTTGCAACATTGATCATTATCTTTGCAACATTCCTGCACTCTCCCTTTTTGCGCCCATACTACTCATATTGCTTCCCAAAAATAGTCATTACACAACCAATTACAGTTACATTACAATAGTTTATAATATTTAGAGATTAGCTAGTCGAGAAAATGTAAATTTATGGACAACTTAACTTATTACGCTTTGCCATTTTTTGTGAATTTAAAATATTTGGATCACCTGAAGATCAGGGTCCCCAGCCTTCTTTAGTTAGCCTTATAAGGCTAACTAACGAAAATATCACGACCTAACCTAACCAATCGTTAGGTCAACTGTACGCCCTTGACGATTGGTTAGGTTAGGTCGTGATATTTTCGTTAGTTAGCCTAGATTACCAACCTCCTTCTAACCAACCAACCTTTCTCTTTTTAACATATTGCTTCCCAGTGTTAATCAGTTTAACATATTGCTTCCCACGAGGGATCACTTTAACATATTGCTTCCCGAATGCTTTGGGAAACAATATGTTAAAGTGATCCCAAAGGTAAAACGATACCCAATACCCAACTATTTGGCACAAAGTAAACACACATTTTTATGTACGAGTAAAAACATAACTTAATTTGTTTAATAAATCCTTCAATGGAGACAAAATCGAAAATAGAAAATGTAAAACATGATTTAAACATGTTCAAACCTCTTCTATATCAACTCCTCAATATTCCTCCCATTATCTGACATGATTATGTACTTTTTTTTATGCAATTTAAAGACTTTTCCATTCTCTTAAGTATACAATATACGATTGTTTATATTATTTTTGCTCCAGTTTTTATTTTATGGCTCTGCTTGAACTCCATGATTTCAAATATATCATCCTTATTATTATTATTATTATTTGCAGTACCCTTTTAAAGGTTCAAATTGATGCGTTTTCATTCGGATGTTCGACAGAGCTTTTCTTGTATAATATCTCAATCTTTCTTTTAGGAACTTTCTCTCACTGCATATGTACAGTATATATATTTATGGCCATAAATGTAAATAATTATTAATTTTAAATATATTTTTCAATTTGAAGAAGGAATAATTGCCTGATATTCTTTATATAGTGCGTATATACATAAATCGGAGGAAGTGTAGTTTACGTCCCCCTGTGGTGCCTAGTGTAGTTTACGTTCCTCTACATCAGTGGTGCACAAACTTTTTTGATGTGAGGGCCAAGCGAAGAAAATAACTAAATGTATTAGCCTACTTACTTTCCATCTAAGTCATAAATTGGGTCACTTTCATATTCTAACTTTTTCATTGAATTGAAAAGACCCGTGGGGCCACTGAAAAGACCCGTGGGGGACACATTTGGCCCGCGGGCCAGGGTTTGTGCATCACTGCTCTACATTATCCTAGTGTAGTTTGCGTTCCCCAACTTTGTCCGCGTACACCTAATCAAATAAAACGTTAAAACTAACGAAAATATTACGACTTAACCTTACCAATCGTCAATTTATATATATATATATATATATATATATATATATGGTGTAATGGTATCGCATCTGACCGGCAATCGGAAGATCCCGGGTTCGATTTCCGGGTGGTTACCTCATTTTTTTCATTTGTTTCGTTCTCTCTCTCTCGCCTTGCGCGGAATATCTCCTATACAAGCGTCGTTCTTTACGATATATATATATATGGGAAGAATTTCACAATTAAACCCGTGAAATGAATGAATGATGCAAAACCACAAGGAAAAAGAAAAGCCTTGGAATCATTTTTCTTTTTCCTTGTGGGTTTGCCTCATATATAAATTGATGATTGGTTAGGTTAAGTCGTAATATTTCCGTTAGTTTTAACGTTTTATTTGATGAATTCATTTAAAAAATGTCTCCTAAAGATCCTAGTGTAGTTTACGTTCCCCAACTTTGACCTAGTGTAGCTTGTGCCCACTTTTGTGTCAGTGGGACGTAAACTACACTTGCTCTCATAAACCTTTATAAAAATTATAAAATTATTAATATTATGAATGTATCAACTACTAATTTTGTAATAGTTTTGTTACAAGTTGTAAATTAATTCTTCAGATGGTTACGTCCTTGTATATACGAAAGTGCGCAGTCATTTTTTCGTTGTACTATCTTTTATAATAAATAAAATTATATACTGTATATTAAATTTTATTTTATTCTGTATAAATACATTTCTCTCATATCAATTAATATATATATATATATATATAATATATATATATATATATATATATAATATATATATATATATATATATATATTATATATACTGTGTATAATAATTACGACCTCTAATTGGAATAAACTGAACTCATTGAGTTCAAATTAAGAAGGTAGATTAAACTAGAAATTTTGAGTGACGTGCTTTTATGAAAAAGAAAATGAGGGAACTCTTAAGATGAACATAAAATAAGATACGTAAAAATACGGGCCTCTATACGGAGAGTTTGCCATTGTGGATACTTGTGGTTTTTGGTCCAGTTTGTGTAGAGCAAGCCTCAGGTAGTACGAATGTGACTGATTGGTATGGGTAAATTTGTGCTGCCATCGGGGGGTGGGGGACACAAACATCTTGTTCTTGAAGAGTCATGCACCTATACTGATAATAACTGGAGGTGTCTGCAACACTAACGAAATTGCGCGAAAACAAATACCGACTTCGATACGCTTTGAAGTGGGATAAAACGGACCATTGATACTTTCAGTGATTCAGTGGTAGTGAACTATGTACAGAAGCATCGTCGGTACATTGACCCTCTATTTGCTTGGCAATGGTGCTGCGAGATGTTCGTACCCTGAAATGGCCGTATGAGCGGAATGATGCTCTATGTGAAACAAATGTAATTTATTTTTATTTTACTTCCACTTAAGTTGCAATTGCAAGTGTTTTGCCCATTAACAAATATTATATATATATATATATATATATATATATATATATATATATATTATATATATATATGGACCTTTTCCAGTTTGTGTACCGTTTTTCATAGAATTTATTTTTGCTTCTTTTCAGATCAAAAATGAGTGATAATATCAATCTCTTTAGTTAGGCTTATAAGGCTAACTAACGAAAATATCACGACCTAACCTAACCAATCGTTAGGTTAACTGTACGCCCTTGACGATTGGTTAGGTTAGGTCATGATATTTTCGTTAGTTAGCCTTATAAAGCAAAAATAAATTATATGAAAAACGGTACACAAACTGGAAAAGGTCCATATATATATATATATATATATATATATATATAATATATATATATATATATATATATCTAGAGAGAGAGAGAGAGATAGATTAATGCAAAAATTAATATTTATTATTAACATATAAAAATATATATAACTATAATCTACCCCATTATAATTGTTATTTTCAATAAAAATAACCTTAAAGGTAAAATTAAAAAACTAAAACAATCTGTTCAAATTAAATTTTAACATCTACAATTATTTTAAAACATTTTAATGGAGCGTAAAATTAAAGTTAAAAATTAAAAGTCAATTAAAACACTAGAAAAGAGAATTAAAAAACGACAATTACCAATTATTAAGTTACTCCTGATCGATTTAAATGTAACAAAATTGGACCAAAGATGCTTCACAGAAAGAAATTGAGATGGGAGGTCATCAACTTATATATTAATTGAGAAATTTATGTGGTAGTAATGTCCGTATAAATTGGTTTTTATAGACGATAATTATATATACAATAATATATATATATATATTATGTGTACAGTATATACACACACACACACATATATATATATATATACTGTACATATAATTATTGTCTATAAAACCAATTTATAAGGACATAACTACCACATAAATTTCTCAATTAATTTAAAAGTTAAGGACCTCCCATCTAAATTACTTTCTATGAAGCATCTTTGGTCCAATTTTGTTACATTAAATCGATTGATCGAGAGTACCCTAATAATTGGCAATTTATGTACACCCTGTGTGTATCGAAACGATTGAATTAGATAGACGGGAATTACCTAATCTAACCTAAATATACCTAGACATAAGTGAAACATACTCTCTCTCTCTCTCTCTATATATATATATATATATATATATATATATATATATATACATTTCAACTGCAAAGAACACGCAGTATAAATAACGTAAAGAACGACGCTTGTATAGGAGAACATTCCGCGCAAGATGAGAAGAGAGAACGAACAAATGAAAAAAATGAGGTAACCACCCGGGAATCGAACCCGGGATCTTCCGATTGCCGGTCAGATATGATAACCATTACACCACGGGCCCGTGGTGTAATGGTTATCATATCTGACCGGCAATCGGAAGATCCTGGGTTCGATTCCCGGGTGGTTACCTCATTTTTTCATTTGTTCGTTCTCTCTTCTCATCTTGCGCGGAATGTTCTCCTATACAAGCGTCGTTCTTTACGATATATATATATATATATATATATAATTTTTCTTCTCGACTTTTAGTATTCATCCTTGCACGTCTCTCTGTCATAGTTTCTCTCTCTCTCTCTCTCTCTCTCTCTTCTCTCTCTGAGTCCTTTGAAATGTCACTCAAGAATGGTTTTACTCTATTACTGGCATCGGCAATTTGTCCCTAGCGAGGTATGTGCGGCGTGAGGCCTGCTCGGACCCTTCAAGGAATGCCATTGAAGACCTGATTGGTTAACTATAAAACATTCTCTTTTGTGATTGGTGGAAAGTGATTCGTTTCGGGACTGCAATTGGCCGAATATATTTTTAATGAAATTTAATTTCAAACATTTTGCTATTTCCTTATAGGTTTAGTTAAAAGCACCGCTTCAGCATTAAAGAACACCTTTTTAAGTTCTTTACGTCCATTAAAGATGTTCTTTAGAGTTCTTTCAGTTCTTAAAATTTGTTCTCACATTCTGATCACGAGACGAATGGAAATTTGGAGGACAGAAAATCTCTTAAAAATAAAGGGCTTGGCGACAATATTGTGACTGTAATATGAGAACTTTTATTTGCTTCAGTGTTTATTGACATTCTTCATTTGTGCATGCTAAATTCTTTACGCGCACACGCGATTGCGTGCACGCACACGCACACACACACACACACACACACACACACACATATATATATATATATATATATGTGTGTGTGTGTTGTATATAAAATTTCAATATTTTTTCTCAGTCAATTCAGAGCATAAACTTATTATATATATATATATATATATATATATATGTAAATTGTACATTCATTTTTGCATAAGAAAATATCATAAACAAGTTAAAGAAAATTCTAAATAAATAAATAAATAAACATTCACTTTTTTTATATTTAAAAAGAAACAGATGGTATTAAATCGACCCAACATATTATATATATATATATATATATATATATATATATATATATATATATATATATATATATATATATATATATATATATATTTTTTTTTTTTTTTTTTTTTTAATTTATACATTCTCTTGATATCTCTACTTTTAGCCATATAATAATAATACTAATACTAATAATAATTAATTATTATTATTATTATTGTTATTATTTTTATTATTATTATTAACTTGCAAACCCGAAAAACGAAAATTGTTCAAAATATTTAGTATATAATTAAACACAATTTTATTTAGAAATTGCAGTTTGTTTTGCCATAAGAACGTTAGTCTTTTATTTTTTACCTTTGTTTTATGTTGTTATAATTATGTATGTTTTCTTTATGAAAATTATTTTTTGTTAAATATTTTCATTTTTTAATTAAATATTCGTAAGCCTGTTTTTGCACGATTTTGAAATAAAAGAACCCTAAATATGTTCATAGTAGTTATCTGAAGTGTTTTAAACATACTTGGTTCGACACCCGTTCGAAATTTGTGTAAGTGCAAAGCCTTGCTTGGATAAAATGAATACCCTTTTAACACAAGTAAATTTTATTTTGGCACATAACATGCACTTAAGACGTTCACAAAATAGGGGAAACAGTCAATCATTTTGGAATGTATTCTTTTTTCGTGGGTTTCGTGAAGGACTGATACACGTCTTGGCAGAGAGTCAATAAATTTTGGTATCATGGTTAAAATTTCGCTAGAGTTTAGTTCAGGTTTCTTTTAGACTTGTTATAGATGTGGGAGAGGTGGGCTTTGTTTTTGAGGAGCAAGATGCTGCTTCCAGACCTGTTTAATAACGTTTATGCTAGGGGCACTTAGATCGGGAGTACCTACTGTACATGCTCAATTTTCTCTCTCTTCCATTTTGGAGGTTTTTAACATTTGGCATATTTCTCTGGCAGCATTCGTGCATTTAACTGGAAAACGCCCTATTGGAACAATGGGGGAAGGTAATTCTTGAAAGAACATATGTATTTAACAGAATTAAGACTTAAAACGTCGCTCAGTGAATGTCGGGTCAATCTTTCCATCATCCTAAAATGCTGCCCAAACCATTACATTAAAACCATCGTGGGGAAGCGTGGGTTGTAAAAAGAATTCCTGAATTGCCTGATTAGCTATTCTCTTTTCTCAAATAAACGGTTACTTTAAAAGAAACTTATTAACCAACCCTCATTCAAGACCAGAACAGGTATTCAAAGTGTCATGAGTCTGTGTATCATGACTTTGGCTGTTGCATATTAATCTCGCCTTATACATTGGTAGGTGCCAACAGGGAATTTGTTGAGCCACATGTCCACTGTAGTCCAGTTGTTTGCAATAACGCTGAGTCATTTGTAATGAAAAATTGATATTATTTACCAAGTCTACGGGGCTCATAAGGGGATTGGGCCGGTGCTGGTTAAGTGTGCGGTCTACCTACGATTCGGCGGTCTACCTTTTAATTATAGCTTCTTATCTTGTTTACTAATTGTTTGTTTACATCCCATTGTCAATCGCCCTTGACGATTGGTTAGGTTTAGTCATGATATTTTCGTTAGTTTTAACGAAAATATCATGATTAAACCTAACCAATCGTAGGTAGACCGCACACTTAACCAGCACCGATTGGGCCTCTTTTGTGAGGCAATGGCTCCTCTTTGTGTTTGATAAATAACCACTGATTGTTATAATACTGGTCAACACTTAGTTTCGTTTATTCATATGACGAAGCTGTTACAAACTATAATCTGTTTACCAGCTCAGGATTATGATCTATCTGACTTTCGTTCTGACCACAGCCTGCCGGCCTGCTTCATCACGTGACCAAGAATAACTGGTTATACAGTATATGACGATCTTTGTCCTTGCCCTTGTCCTTACTTCCAGCTGTACGTGTCATTCCCCACGATCCACAAACATTTACAACGCACAACATTTCATATGTATATATACATATACACAATGAAGAAGTATAAAACCACAAACTCTTTCCTTATTCATATTCCTTCCCACTTTAATATTCATGGCGTATAAAGAAGGCACCTTCATGAATTTCATTTACGAACAATACCTGCTATTATTATTATTAAATAATGCTATAAATAGGCGGCGATCGTTCTCTCTGAGCATTTTACTCTCCTTTAGTTTTTTTTCCTTGTTCGTCCATCTTTTGGGAGAAAGAAGGATTGAGATTTATGCCGTTTTTTTTTTAACAAAGCAACGTTCTTGTATTCCAGTTAGGAAAATTAATCCTCATTGAAGCATTCAGACGTAGTGAGATTCATTGAACGTTTACTGGTTTATCGTTGTATAACGTGTGATATACTAAAGCATTTTTTTTTAATTAAGGAGAAAAGTTAGTTTGAATGATATAGTCAGGTGTAAATGAACATAGGTCTTATAACGGTCTTATATAAACTATGATAATTGATTTGGAATTTTTGTTTCGAGAGAGAGAGAGAGAGAGAGAGAGAGAGAGAGAGAGAGATATATATATATATATATATATATATATATATATATATATATATATATATATAATATATATAATATATATTATTATATATATATACACTATGATAATTGATTTGATTGGTGCTCTTCCAATATGTGCTCTACCGCGAAACTGTGATCTACCATATTCCAATACGTGCTCTACCGTGAAACTAGCCTTATAAGGCTAACTAACGAAAATATCATGACTTAACCTAACCAATCGTTAGGTCAACTATACGCCCTTGACGATTGGTTAGGTTAAGTCGTGATATTTTCGTTAGTTAGCCTGGAATATGGAATATTAGTTGGAATATGGTAGATCACAGTTTCGCGGTAGAGCACATATTGGAAGAGCACCTTGAATTTTTGTTTCGGTATATATATATATATATATATATATATACAGACCGGTTCATGAATCCCCTTTTAAATGTTGATTTGATAACAGTTCTAAATTTTTATAAAATTATTCTACATTATTGATTGCACCAAACGTGAGTGTTAATGTTTAATTTTCTTATGTTGGCGTGACGAGGGTTTTCCCAACCCTCGCCTCGTAAGCGCCACCTCCACCTTCCTCTCCACTGTTTTAAATATTTTTTTCCGCTTTAATTCATATTGGCACTTAAACCAATAAAACATTAGAAGCAACTCGGATTTTTTATCGTAACAATTAGGTTTGAAGCGCTCTTAAATGTTCTTTATAAAATTATATTAGACATTATTCTATTTTTCTTTCTCGCGTAAAAATTGTTTTGGCTACATATGACGTTTTAAAATATCAATCAATTGTCATTATCAAATTCTGTGAATAAAATGCGGATCAAATGTAGAATTCGGACCCCAGCCTTCTTTAGTTAGCTTTATAAAGCTAACTAACGAAAATATCATGACCTAACCTAACCAATCGTCAAGGGCGTACAGTTAACCTAACGATTGGTTAGGTTAGGTCGTGATATTTTCGTTAGTTAGCCTTATAAAGCTAACTAAAGAAGGCTGGGGTCCGAATTCTACATTTGATCCTAAAATGCTTTCGAGCTTTTTTCTGATTTAATGTAATATAGTTACGCTTTGGAAAACGTTTTTAGTTAAAAGACATTCGTACTTGAGGATGGAAACAGTTTTGACCGGAAACTCGCGCTTCACCATAAATCTTTTCACTTTTATTGTGTGGCTTTTTATAGCACAAGATAACTCCGACTGCGGTTAATGTTAGAATCCCTTTATCCTTTGGCAAAGTACGAGCATTCAACATAAAAATTTATTGTTAAAAAAAGATATTACGAGGCTCAATAGTGAACATGAAGCGCAATAGTGAGCGTGAAAAAAAATAAATCAGGAAACTGTAGAGAGTCTCCCTCAGAGGCCGGGATAAATCAACGTCTTTCTAAAGTCGGGAGATAAAGGAGTCTTACGCAGTAACCAGCCCTGCCTTGCCCTTCCATGCATCAAAATCAATATGAGGTGGTGGACTAAGGGTGCGGGACTAGATTTCAGACTTGGACGTGAAAAAAGAAGATATAGCTGCATGGAAACCAAATATGAAAGTAATTTAAAATGCTCTATAATGAGGTTAAACTATTCGTTCAAAGAACAAAGGAGTATGTAAAATATATTGGCTTGGTTTTGACTGTTTCTCATTAGAAAATATGACGCCTACGATCAAATCATATATCGGGTATCGCCTTATAGATTACTTTACATATATTAAATATAATAATATAAAAGGGAACAAAAATGCATATTTAGAAATAATTTTGAATGTACCATCCCTAATAAATTTATTCATGGTATCCTTCTTCTTACTCATGCATTCATTTTCATAATGGGTTTCGTCATTATAATGAAAGTGATTGAAAAGTTCCAGTCAGCTGTCATTTTCACCTCGGTATATTAGGAATATTACGTTTAAAATATGTAACTTCAACTGCTTCAGAATTTCAATTTGAAAAATAAATACTTCTATTTTAATTACTGTAACTCGCATGAATAAATGTATTGGGAGAAAGTAGCTCAATTTACATTTTATTTTATCTATTTGTTTATTATATATTATGGATGCCTTAAAATTAACATTTCTCGAGAAAATATCAAAGGGTTTCCATTTCATCGATTTTACTTAAAATATATTTGATTTTAAAAGCTCAGCACTAAAGTTACGTCTTATTTTTAACTTCGCTTCCAAGTTTTATTTATTTATACATTTATTTAATCATTTATTTATTTACTTATTCAGTTTTACGAAGCTGAGGGTGACTGTAATGCGAGTCTATATCATATACTACATTTATAACTATTCATATAGATACTATTGTTAGTTTTATTTGTAGATATGTGCAGTTGCTCGCATATGTAATGTTCCTCGCCTCACAGGCAACTCCGTACACGTGGCAAGGCGGCAGTGATAGTCAAGGTACCCTAACTGGGGTTTGAACTCCATGTAGTTTACTAGTCTTATACAGTAATAAAGTTCCATTATGATTAATGCAAGTCTATATGGACAGCTACCACAATACAACTTTTTATATACTACTGAGTTTGAACCAAAAATAGACATTAGACAACCAACCTCCACATTCTCTCATTGCCTTTCCCCACCCACCAGTCTCGCGTATATTAAATCATTATGTAACAATACTAATAAAGCTGTTTGTAGAGTCCGTGTCCAGCTCGCATACTGGAGCAGAGTTATCTTCTCTGACGAGAAAACCTTTGCGTCTACAACTCACGGCCGTCTTCGGAGTTGACGAAAAGACAACACGAGATATGCCCGACAAAATATTTACGAAGTGGCACGGAGTGGGCACGTGATGGGGAATGTGTAAGGATGGATGCACCTGCAAGGACTAGGAGAGCTGACTGAGATCCACGGAGGTTTACGGCAGATCACTATATAGAGATCGTGGAGAAGGTGATGCTGCCTTCTGTACGCACGTATGCCTTGCCCTCTCCTGAGCAGATTATCTTTATGCAGGTATGTTGTATTTGTGTGTTATAGAATATTATACTATTACCAGAGTAAGATTTATGTATTACACGCATTTGTATGTCCGGTTTCCACATTTACATGGGACGAATAAGGGTCATAAAATTGTTCTTTAACTCTTTCAGTACTATGACAACACTGTAGGATTTTATTCTGGATAACTGCATACTGTATTATTTGTATGACGGCACACAATTACATTCAGCTGAGAGAAACCCATAATACATAGAGGTTAAAACCTATCTCGAATAGTGGGTTACTTATGAAGCATATGGATGAGATATAATTCTACTTTTAATATTTAAAATCCATTTACAGGACAAATTTCCCATCCACACCGCCAGGATTGTTAGAAGGTGGTTCGAGGAGCAGCGAAATCTAGAACTACTGGACTGGCCTAGTAAGGAGTGTGACCTCAACCCCGTTGAGAACGTGTCGGGAAATGTGGTGAACGAACTCGTGGGAGGCTGGGCAGGAGCGGACCAGCCACCAGCTTCTGGATCACACTATGTCTGAGTGGGAGATATTTCGAAGGAACCCACACATCATATATAACCATGTTGCATCTATGCCACACAGATTAAAAGATGTAATAGACAATAATGGGGGATGGATCAAATACTAACTATGAACAGGGTATAGCTGTGCCATTTATGTTAATTTATGGCAAATTGTGAGCATTTGAGAGAGAGAGAGAGAGAGAGAGAGAGAGAGAGAGAGAGAGAGAGCGTAATGTTAGCACTATAATAATAATGATGATAATAATGGTTAATTGATAATAGTTGTAATTGATTGTTAATGATGATGCTGATGAGGCTGGAGTCACCATGATCTTTACAGATCAACTAATGTTATTAAGTAGGTTGATTGATAGAATGAGTTTTCTTCCTTTATTAAACAAAATAAATGATTTATGAATGAGACAAATAAAAGTTGATTGTATACATTTGAAATTAATGTGCACTTGAATAATGACTTCAGTATTATAATGACTTCAATATTATTAACGCGCGAGGTAATGATTAGTCTTTATATAAAGTTAGGTGAATTGTTCTGAGCCAGGCTTCTAATCTTCTTTTGAAGATGTCCACTGAAACACCATTCGTGTTTCTTAGGTCTTTGGGCAGCTGATTAAACAGTTTTGGTCCTCTCACAACAAAACTATTTTCTTTCAGGGTTAAGGATGTTCCCTGTCTCGCCTTTAATTTGGGAACACGACACAGTCTTCCTTTTCTACTTTCCACTGTTGTTTGGGGAGTTACAGGGTTCAGAGTAAGATTTGGGACTAGTTTCTCCATTATTTTCCAAGTGTAAATAATGGTGTATCGCTCTCTCCCCCTTTCCAGTGAATATAGGTTTAATTCGCGTAACCTTTCCCAGTAGTTTAGTTCTTTGCACCCCTTGATCTTGGCTGTGAAGCTTCTCTGAATCCCTTCTAGTTGTCTAATGTCTTCTTTTTTATAGGGGCATGTTAGGACCGAGCAGTATTCCAATTTGGGTATGATCAGTGTTTTCAGTAAAGGAATCATTATATTCTTATCCCTTCGTTTAAAGTTCTCAGTATCTGCCCAGTTACTCTCTTTGCTCTGTTTACTGCTATCTTATTTTGTGTTTCAAATTTCGCATCATCAGTCATTACAACCCCTAAGTCTTTTGCTTTAGAATTTTTCTGAATCTCCTGTCCATCTGTCAGCAGCATTGCAGAACACATTTTGGAGCATGACAGGGGTTATTTTTGTAACTGCTGTTACGATACGAGCACGTAAATCTTGCAGATCTGTAACCCTCGTTTGATAGACGTTTGATTTGATAAAGCCCCATGCAAAGAAATCCAAGGGCGTTAGGTCAGGAGATCGAGCCGCCCAGGGCCTGTTGCCTCCACGTCCGATCCACCGATTTGGAAATCGTTCATTTTGATACTCCCGAACAATGTTTGCGTAATGACAAGGTGCCTCATCTTGTTGAAATACGACGGTGTTTAAAATGCCATCCGAATGAAGCTGGGACATTTACGTGCTCGTATCGTAAAAGCAGTTACAAAAATATCCCTGTCATGCTCCAAAATGTGTTCCGCAATACTGCTGACAGATTCGAACTCTGTAGAGATACTACTGATGGTGCTCATGTAGAATCATATGCTTAAGTATTCATTAAATGTATGCCTTCTATTTTATTGTTATTGAAATTTACCCTTCTTGCTACGTTTTCACTGAAATAGATAGGGACTTTATAAACATCCTGTATTTAAGGTGTGATTTATACCTTTATTTTAGCCTGTTTTCCTTTAAACCACATTATATAAATTTAACCCAAAGTTATAAATATCACTTGTTATATATTCTTATTTCTCTGTCAATCCGTGTAGGGGTATAATTGAAAAACTTTTACAAAAAGAGTGTATTCGTCACAGATTTTACTAAACCAATTACAATGTAACAATGAAATTTTTGGCAATAATGAATATTTGTTTAGGGAAATGACACTTGAGACATTGATTCTTACTTCAAGAATTTGATATTTAGAATTAACCCAAGACAATTAAAATAAAATGCATAAGCAAATTAAAATAGAATTGTTGGGAATTTAATCTACAATTTTAGTTATTTAACTGAATACAGCCGTATTGTAATACGCAAAACCATTAAAATGAATGAACGCATACGTACTACAATTTTGAATGAATTATCTTTAGAGTAACAGCTGTTTTTCTACCTGGCCTTTTGACCGTATTTTGTACATAATAAAATTTCATAGAATTATTTGAATCCTATCTGGTTAATTGGCCATTTTAATTATGTATAGTACCGTACGATAATATGTCTAATGCATAACTTAATTACAATGTTTACCTACTTCCTTTTTGACAGTGGTAAATATTCCCTTCCTTCCGCGGGGATTAAATCCTCGTAACCCAAATTTAAGAAAACACATTCATACTATTTAAAGTTAACATAATATATATGTATATATATATATATATTTATATTTTGCGTTTCTTTTTGTGAACTTTTAAGGAGAGACCATTTTTATGTCTTATATTATTTTTAAGCCAACCCGTTTGCTTTTCGGGTAATTTATGCTTAAGTCGGGGAACAATGGTACGTTATGCCACACACAATATTTTTCGGTACGAACTTCAGTTAAGTTCAAAAGGAATTTTAATCCAATTTTGTTTCATATTAGGCACAGGATCTTCACGGGACCCGCGTTATGTAAAGCTTCGAGACACACTAATTCTCTCTTCTTATTTTAAGTTTGTTACACTTATGCCCGGACTTTAAAGAAATTTGTAAATTAAAATTTAAAATCTCCTCTCGAGGATATTCCTTAGGCGAAACCAAAGGGTTATCAAAAACACCTTCGAGCAATCATTCACTCTTGAGGTATCAACAACCGTTCGTTTTTTGATAATGCGAGCGTGATTTACACCCTTCTACGCTAACCTCTGGTCCACTTCAATCCTAAGAGCAAAAGTAATTTAATGTTCGCGTAACATGAAATCGATCTTAAAATTATTTCATTCTCATATTTACACATACAAATTCGTGTCGTTTTGCATGATCAATTTTGTTTGTTGGTTAATTTATAACCAGTAATTAATTAACCTTATTACATTATTCCCATCCATAACAATATATATATTCTTTGTTAAGATTTAATAATATTTCCACATTGCTAATACAAATACAATATGGAAAACACTATTAATATAATACTGTAGGCATCAACCACAAACCGATGGTGATATCCTGCTTCATGCAACCGTCACCTTACGGTTTCCACTGACACGCCCATATGTAGTCTCTCCTGGACGGCGACAGCAAGTAACCATGTCAACACCACGGTTTGGCCCATCAACGTCATTTCGCAAACATTAGTATAATATTATATAAATTTATAAGTATATACAAATATGTTTATGCCAGTATAACCGTGGATTATTCTTATGTGATTTTCATAATCAGATACTGTTATTCAGATCGAAACTGTTAACAAATTGTTTGTGTAATAATTAATAAGCCATTTCCCACTAACTCTCTCTGCCCCTCTACCTCGCTCTCTCTCACATTGTCTCAATCTTTTTCTCACTCATATATATATATATATATATATATATATAATATATCGCGTAGATTCGTAAGTTAGTAAAGGTTTAAAGTTGCACACGGACTCTACAAACAGCTTTATTAGTATTGTTACATAATGATTTAATATAGGCAAGACTGGTGGGTGGGGAAGGAGAATGAGAGAGTGTGGAGGTTGGTTGTGTAATGGCTATTTTTGGTTCAAAGTCACTAGTATATAAAAAGTTGCATTGTGGTAGCTGTTCATATAGACTTGCAGTAATTATAATAGGACCTTATTACTATATAAGACTAGTAAACATGGCGTTCAACGTTGTTCATGATCATATTAATTATTTATCTTTATGAACACAGATATTACATTATAATTACCTGTATGTCAATGCTATATGTTGTTGGACTCGGTTGTCCCACCTTCCCCCAGTTGGGGTACCTTGATTATCACCGCGGCGTTGCCACGTGTACAGAGTCGCCTATGAGGCAAGGAACATTACATATGCGGGCAACTGTACATACAGTATGTGTAGATATGTACATATGCGTGTGTCAGTGTGTGTGTGTGGTTGTAAGACGAACCAATATTTTACTTAGCAAATATTTTTGTACATATGAACACATTAAATTTAATTTTGTTTAAACCTACTGATTGTAAGAGACTGCTTTAATTATAGAGTGGTTGGTTTATGAACGAAGGCTAGGCCTAAACCACAAAGAGAGACTTCTTATTTATAGCATACTAAAAGTAATAATCTTGGACCACATGAAATACAATTTAATTTTGTTTTGTTTTTTCTTAAACACAACCTCAAAATTTAGAATTCCAAGCACATACACAACAAATGAGAGAGCTTAAATTCTAAATACTTTTATATTATATAATTTTCTGTATTAATAATTACTTTAACGTATCTATGCCATTTATATGATGAGCGAGAATTTAATTTACTTAAAGTCAGTTTAGTTTTAAGACATCTTAAGATTTTTATGATTTAGTTTACAATATTACACTTTTATTATTGTGTGTGTATATATATATATATATATATATATATATATATATATATGCTTATTATTTCTTACATGTTTTTACAGATTCTTTATTTTTTTTACACATTTTAACAATTGTCTTTTGTAGAGTGTTAAAAACCTTTATTCGAGCGTTATCTTCATGAAAGCCTTTGATGTTTAAAAAAAAAAGTTTTTTAGGTAAATTCTGATCTTTTTTCTTTATCCTTTATGAAGTCTCTTTGGAGAATTCTTTAAGAATTAATTCTGGATAAAGAGTTTTTAAAACACACACACACACACACACACACATATATATATATATATATATATATATTATTTTTTCGTTTTAATCTTTTATTTCTCATGTATTTTACGTTATATTTTACAATAAAATTCTGTTTTACAAATGTTTATTCAAAACATTTTTGAAAATATCAACAAGTTAATGTAAAATATGGTATTTAAATGCATTTTAAGCAAGTTTTGTAATGTAAACATAACGTTTTACAGATAACAAGCCAGTTAAATGAATTAGCTACAAACTATTAATTTTACCTCGTAGTTAGACGTAGCAAAGCTAAAGTGAAGTATCTACATTTGATAAGACAATGAAGATAAGATATTGGTCATCTCCAGTCCCGTTCATTTCTACACGCATATAAACACAAATCTCTCCGTGAAATAGATATGGATGAACAGACAAATATTATTCATTTAAAAATGAATCATTAATGAGAAGTAATTTAGAAGACATAAAACAACAATTCTCTCTCTCTCTCTCTCTCTCTCTCTCTCTCACACACACACACACATATATATATATATATATATATATATATATATATAGGGTGTAATGTGCAATATCCTTGTAATCCAATCACTAAAACATTAGGTATAGACGAGTAGGATAATGGGAAAATTCTTCCCCATCGGATTTTAAATGGTGTTTAGCCACACGCAGGCTTAAATACATTAAAATAGAAAACAACATCATTTGTATGCAAAGTTGGAACGCCTTAAATAAAAGAAAAAATAAATAGACAGAGAGCCTAGAGCCGTTTATTCAATTTTAATATTAATTCCATTTGAAGATTATGGTGTACGAGACTAAATGATTGAATTATAAAGAGAACAGAGAGTAGATTGGATTACTTCTTAAAAACCATTGAATTTTCTGAGATTGTATTCTGAGACTTGAATTAACTTGGACTGGTTTGCATTTATGTGTTTAGGGGAAACTGATGTCCTTGGGAAGAAGTGAAATTCCGTTATAATAATGACTCTAAATAGGAGAGTTAATTAACTTTTACACAATATGCATATTACAATATACTGTCTTCAGCCATATGGTAAATGGGACACAATGTACATGAATACGTTCATTTAAATGTTAGCAAAACCAAAAAGTAGAACTTTTATCGCTTGACCGTAATAAATAAATAAATATACAGTGTGTGTGTATATATATATATATATATATATATATATATATATATATGTGTGTGTGTATATATATATGTTTTAGCAGTTTAGCTGGGTCGAAATGGCCAAATACGATGTGCGAACGTTCCCAGATTAAATCTTAAAGTTGTATATACTGTATATATATATATATAAATAACTTTTATTGCTTTAGGTTGTAGATTTTACTGTAGAAAACTTAACTTTGGAGTGAAATATCCTAAAATTTATTATATTATCTCTTTCTGAATGCTCTGAATATAAAAATATTTTGCGAAAAAGATTCACTCAATGCACTTCCAAAATCCACCCATTTCGCAAACCACAAGAGAATAAATTCTCGTGAATTTGAAAGGTCTGTAGAACACCGTATTCACTTCATTTAAAAACTTTAGAATAAAAGAAGGCATTATATAGCTGAGATTTTATATATGCATCAAATTGTATAATATTTTACCTGATAAGACAGAATTTTCTTTCAAACATTTCAGTGTTTTTTCTTTCAATTTTAGGCTATTGAAGGCGTTCTTATAATGGGTTTTTTAATTAAATGTTATTGTTGAATAACATTTTTGGTTTTAACGTCATCTTTAAAAAAGAATAAGCATTCTTTAATAAACTAAAATGAAAAAAAGAAACTCTGCAGGTCTTCCGAGAGAGGGAGAATTTGGTTTGGTAAAAATAATAAGCGAGGAGGGTCAGAAACTAGCACAGAGCTCAGGCCAGACGAACGGAGCCCATTGCGCTAACTCTTGAATTATTATTATTACAACACCATCGGGAGTCAAACTCCCGACCTCAGTGTCTTCACTTCGTTTATAGGAAAACGGTGCCACCCAGTGAGCCACGGACGCTGGCATTTGGGATAGTAACAGATGTTTTGTGAATATGAATTACATTGTTGTTATACATTATATTCTTATAACAGACGGCTGATTGGCTAAACAAATAAACATATTTCTTAAAAGAATTAACTGTAGTAATTACTTCATTAATCTTTCTTATTTGCGTTTTTATACTATTTTGATATTTCTTTATTTAATTTCTCTTCTATCATTAATCATTCTCTTTACACTCGTTTCGCTCGCTTTCGCTCGCTTTCGCTCTACTTTATAAATACGGTAGAGGTGACCGAGTGGAAAGCCGTTATAATTCAAACAATGCAAGGGAGACCATGGGGGGTTAATTATACGCGTATTAACATTTTACTAACTTTTATTTATGCCGAAACGTTTTAGATAACCAGGGTAATGCGAGGGGGAAATTAACGTTAACATTCTAAGCCGGAGAGAGACACGAAATAATATTATAAATTCACACAAAACATGTTAACACCAAAAGACACCTTCTTATACCCAAGGCCATCCGATGACACTTTTTGGGGGGCATTTCTCTCTCTCGTCCGCTTGGGCCGATTCTTAGTGTTGCCAACTCGTATTTTATAATTTTTTATAAACAAACCATTATTTATCGTAATTACATTTATTAAATATTATTATCTTCTTCATTAATTTCTTATAACCAAAACATTCTAATTTTTAATTAGACATTACTACACTCGCATCACCCCCTTGAAAATAAGTTTTACACTAGGAAAACTTATTAATATCGTTTAACAAATTTATTTACTTTGCAGTTTTTTTTTTTTAACAAATTCAAAGTTGAGATAGACAAGAAATCATTTCAATGACAAATTCCACACATCAGATATTTCGTATCATGTTATAAAAATCGAAAACAAAAAGTATAATATTCACAACATTTGCATAAAATAACATTTCACACTCATCATCAAATTTACAGCCTGTAACGAAGCTGTAACGTGAAAAAATAACGGACAATTTTCTTAACATTGGTTACAACAAATTTCAAGTTCACGATCTATTCCAGCGATTCCTCATCAAAGATCGCTTTACATTCGAAACAATTATTTATACAGTTACATAGTTACTATCATGGCAACATAGAAAAATAAGAAAACATTTATATAAAATACTGACCAGAGCGCACATACTATTTCGCGAAACCAAACAAATATGGGCAATAATCGCACCCTTTCACTTATAATTTCATTACATAATAATCAGTACATTCATAGCTGGACGTTGTTTAGATCACAATCTGCACAGTTGACAATGGACTTCAATTTTCAATTGCAGCTCCTGCTCACTTCACTAGAATGCAAGGGATTGCATCACGATGCAACAGGTCAGCACGCTTGAGGTTGGTTCTGCTCTCTCCATATGACGAAAAAAAAAAACAAGAGACGTCCAATTCTAAAAGGATCAGGGGGGGAGCGGAGATATACTGAAAGTGGAACCACGCACCGGAATTGGACGGAATTTGCAATTCTAGAAGTCGACGAATCAACTCGCCTGTCTCATCTCAACTTTTGTCGGTGAACGCTGCTCTTTCTACGTCCAGCTGAAAGACTCTCTTATTGGCAATAATCAAACGATCACTTCGCCGTAGGCGGCTTCGCAACGAACCTACTGTATGTCTGTATGGACAGTAAAGCCTTAGACACATGTTCAAATTCTCGTGGTTTTCCTACCGAGTGCTAAAACACATATTTAGCGAAGCATCGAGCAGTGTGACCAGCTACTGCCCGAAAAATACCAGTAGACCATCTTCGACGGAAACTGTCCTGTGCCAAGTCCCTGCACATTCGGTTTCTCTTCTCTCTTCTCTTCTCTTCCGAAACTGTCCTGCGCCAAGTCCCTGCGCATTCGGTTTCTCTTCTCTTCTCTCATATCTCATCTCTTCTCTCTCTCTCTCATCGGTGATCGATCACCTATCGGGTCAACTAAACTCAATGGATGGAATTTGGATCCAACTTAGCTGCCTCCAAATCGAGCCTCTTGAAATTTTGACAAAAAATTTGTCAGAGTTTATACTGCTACTGATTATCACGTCATATTTAATTTACCAAATTTTCTCGACATTTCACTTCGAAACAATAACTATAATTTACTCTGGCCAAATTCACGGAAACAAAATGACAAATCTCAAAATTTCGCAAAAATTTAATCACGCCTAGCTACCAATAAGGTCACTTATGGCAGTTACATCGGAGAAGATACATACATAGTAACCGTTATTGTACTTTAACAAATATTATTATTCAAACTACCTTCAGAAATTACATCGATACATTTAAATACAAAAGACTAAAATGAAACCCAGAAACTTCATGTCATCAATTCTCTGAAAATCACGAACCCACTTACATTTTGGGGGAAGCACACATAGATACCACACAAACGTTACTGGCCATCTAAAAGCTCCATTTCCGGGTGAACACTCAAGCTAATATTTTAACTGCATTAGTAAACCCGACTGAAGTTTTAAACGATAACAATTTTCCAAAACAATCATTAAATATAAAAAAATTAAATATTAATATCGAAAAGTTACTTTAATACATTAATTCCAACTTGAAACGCTAAATTTCATAGGAGGAAAACTCGTAATTCACAAATTACATTTGAGAGACAACTCGATCCTGCAACACAAAACCCAGTATGGTTTGTAAATCACAAGAATTCCAGGAATTTATCGTTTCCAAGTGAAACTAATACAAATTTACATCATCATTCTAATTATGAACAGATATTATGAACCCAAACATACACGCAACCTACGATGTAAACAAAAAACCAAAACAAATCATTGCATAATGAAGAGTGTTCGCTTTGTTTGTAAGCGAGCCTCTATAAAAATTTTCCTAACCGAATGAAATTGCATTACATCGGGAAACAATTTTTGTAACATTTTCTATGCAAACGCGCGAACGTAAAAAAAATTAATTTTTAATACCCAAAATAAAACGTTAAACAAAAAAATAACGCTCCCTAACACAATAAAATCTAATTTCAGAATAAAAAAAATTAAACAGCCTAACCATACAAAATATCACTCGGAATTTGTCTTGAAAATGAAAGAAATAAAAAAAAATAGATAATAATCAGCCCACCTATAAAAATATAAAAATTAATGAATATATAAAAAAAATTCAAAAAACATTAATTTATCAAAAGAATTTACGAAAACAATTTCCCTATTTCAATTAAACACATTTTTATCTTTTCATAACAAATTTAGCTGCCTTGTGGTCTCACACAATTTATATACGGCAAACATATAATCTTACAGCGTCCAAATTTGACCCAGTATAAATTAGTGTCTTTAACGATTATTTTTCGACTTTAAACCTTAAAATTATAAGGCGAACTAAAAAACTACAAAGCGATTCTTAGTAAACACATTTGATGTTGATGTGTCGGCCTGTAAATCCATTATATACATCTAGTCAAAGAATAATCTTAAAAACTACCTACTAAATTCTGGAAAATTTTGTTACTCATTGAATCTCTTAGAATGCTCTACTATATATATATATATATATATATATATATATATATATATATATATATATATAAAATACATACATATTTTCATTACCTAGAAATGTGTTACATATTTACGCACAACCTTTTAAACCGTACCGTATAAAAATGCATGTCACAATGTCATTACAATTAAAATAATTTAATTCATATTATTATTTAATTCGTATTGTTATTATTATCATCACAATTATTACTCATTCCAAAATTGTAAACACAAAAAGAATTTAAACACAAAATAGGTAGGCTTTAAGTGGAAAGGAAAGAAAAAAAAAGAATGAGTCACCAGACAGCAATTATCAATTTTGAAATTTCTCTCTCCGACCGAACGAAACGAAATCTAAAGAAAAAACGGAGTGAGGAAGGAAACAAACCAGTCTCGAATTTTGACTCTAATTTTTTACTCCACATTACAACGGTCTCGACAAGACGAGTCAGAAAATTTTGAGTCAAAGCGGTTTGGAAATCTAGACTTCAACCAACGAGAAGAGAAAAAAAAATAAAAATTTTGACCGCGAAAATTATGAAGACGCTACGAGGATTTCGAAAGTGAGACGCCATTTTGAATTACATTTACAATGAATTGTTAAGGAATGGAAATCGAAATTTGCTTGCAAATGGGGTAACACAATGCATTTTTACTATTTAAATAACCGAAACAGAATATTTATTAATGCTATAATCCGGGTAGCAACAATTCTGACCGAAATATAAGGCACGTGGGAATGCCCCGTAAGTTAATGTAATTAGGGCCACCGCTTGCCACCAAAATGTAGTAATTAAACTTTAAAACCTTTCTTATTTTGCTTTTGGTACTATTTTCGCTTTTTTATTCAATTTCTCTTCTATCATTAATCATTCTCTTTACACTCCTTTCACTCGCTTTCGCTGTACTTTATAAATACGGTAGACGTGACCGAGTGGAAAGCGGTTATAATTCAAACAATGCAAGGGAGACCAGGGGGGTTAATTATACGCGTATTAAGATTTTACTAACTTTTATTTATGCCGAAACGCTTTAGATAACTGAGGTAATGCGAGGGGGAAATTAACGTTAACATTCTAAGCCGGAGAGAGACACGAAATAATATTATAAATTCACACAAAACATGTTAACACCAAAAGACAACTTCTTATACCCAAGGCCATCCGATGACTGCCCTTTTTTGGGCATTTCTCTCTCTCGTCCCGCTTGGGTCGATTCTCAGTGTTGCCAACTCGTATTTTATAATTTTTTATAAACAAACCATTATTTATCGTAATTACATTTCTTAAATATTATTATCCTCTTTAGTAATTTCTTATAACCAAAACATTCTAATTTTTAATTAGACATTACTACATAACTGCACGAATTAACTATACGTGTATGTTGGATCTCTCATATATATATATATACACTCAATAGGAATATAAAGACAAGAGATACGACTCTCAACATTTATTGGCCAAACGTTCCAGTCCACTCAGGGGCCATCTTCAGTGACTAAATGAAAGTTACATTATATAACTAAAGAAATATATAACTAAAGAAATTATATAACTAAAGAAATAAAAGTAAAAAAAAAGTAAGGTAAATATACTGTACATAGTTATGAAACCTAACACAATAAGCAAAATAGTTAAAATAGCTTAAAAAATTATCTGGATCGTAAGACAATAAAACAATAAAAATTAAACCCATTCAAAATAAAACAACAGAATAAACTAAAATTTAAAGACTAACCTGGATGGTAAGAGTTGCAAATGGCAACTGGAAAGAAAGGAAAGGAGTAAGAACCTAAATTAGTGCGTTAGTTGTGTTGAAAAGGTGTTGTTTGGTTGATTATGAAGTATGTAATTTTATCGAGGAAAGGCTGTCGTTTAATTCTGGATTTAATTTCCTGATAAAGAGGGATTCTAAAATTTTGAGATCAAACGAATTAGAAGCAGACGACAAAATCATAGAGGAGTCCTGGGGGCACGGGTGGTCATGGGTCTCTGAATGATGCCGAATAGCAAAGGATTCAGGAGTGGAAAGAGGGCGAGAAGTTCGATAAGAAAGACCGAAATGCTTCGAAATCCTAAGTTTTAACTGCAGGGCAGTCTGCCCTACATAGCGACTTTAGCAGGTCGCACATGTATATAGATAAATCACAAAGGATCTCAAAAGCACGGGGAGGTGATCTTTCATCTCTATAAAGATTAAGATCAAAGTTTAAACCCAACTGTTGAAGCTTAGAATTTTGACGGGTTAGTGAGGTGACATAAAAGTTAGTGAGGTGACGGGTTAGTGAAGTGACATGTGTAGAAGAGCACAATAAAATTTCGTGTTACAGTAAATAAACATAGTACAGGCTTCTCAACACAAGTATACAGAAAACCAACTACCACCCAACTCGGTATTCATTTTTTCAGTAATATCCCACTTAGTTTTAAACTAGTTAGTATTAAAAGTCGTATTTTTAGAGCCTATCACCTCTGTTCAAGTTGGTCTTCATTTAACTTAGAAATTCAGTATCTTAAGAGATTTTATAATTATAATTTTTATTGCACTTCAACTATTGAGACATTAATTTCAAAATTTTTAAATAACCTATATTCGCCTAAAATAATTCTGTCCACGGTTTCGAAACAGAACGTTTATCTTAAGCTTCCTTTTTTAGACCAACTAACTTTTCAACTTAATAAAGATGTCCACTCTAGTTTGGACAGACACTTCCCTCAATGCGATTTCATAATTATTAATTCTAATCCTAATTCACTGCAATCCTTTTTTCGCCATAAAGATCACCTCCCCGTGCTTTTGAGATCCTTTGTGATTTATCTATATACATGCGCGACCTGCCAAAGTCGCTATGTAGGGCAGACTGCCCTGCAGTTAAAACTTAGGATTTCGAAGCATTTGGGTCTTTCTTATCGAACTTCTCGCCCTCTTTCCACTCCTGAATCCTTTGCTATTCGGCATCATTCAGAGACCCATGACCACCCGTGCCCCCAGGACTCCTTTATGATTTTGTCGTCTGCTTCTAATTCGTTTGATCTCAAAAATTTAGAATCCCTTTTTATCAGGAAATTAAATCCAGAATTAAACGACAGCCTTTCCTCGATAAAATTACATACTTCATAATCAACCAAACAACACCTCTTCAACACAACTAACGCACTAATTTAGGTTCTTACTCCTTTCCTTTCTTTCCAATTGTCGTTTGCAACTCTTACTATCCAGGTTAGTCTTTTTAAATTTTAGTTTATTCTGTTGTTTTATTTTTAATTGGTCTAATTTTTATTGTTTTATTGTCTTACAATCCAGATATTTTTTTAAGCTATTTTTTAACTATTTTGCTTATTGTATTAGGTTTCATAACTATGTACAGTATATTTACCTTACTTTTTTTTTTACTTTTGTTTCTTTAGTTATATTATTGATTGATAATGTAACTTTCATTTAGTCACTGAAGATGGCTCCTGAGTGGACCGAAACGTTTGGCCAATAAATATATATTCCTGTTGAGGATAGGATAAGATTCCCGAAGAACATTTCTATCGTAACTATATATATATATATATATATATATATATATATATATATATATATATCTGTATTTCCCAGATATAAATGAACAGTAAATAGTTACTGATACAATATACTCGTAAACCATAATGCTTCCTGATAAGAATAATCGTATAATAATACATATAAAATGTATCAAAGATGAGTCCAGGTATTTAATTCTTAGTTGAAACTGCTCCTTTTATTACAACACAACTATACACACTTAAAAGTATACATTATCACCTTTGGACAGCTGAGATTACACCTGAAGTTCGAAATACATAAAATATATATATACGAACAAGCTTATAAAATATGCAAATATATACAATAAGCAAATAAAACAGTATGATTAAAGGATACATGTATGATGCTGTATGCGATTATAAGTAATTGTATAGTTAATATACTTTATATAAACTTGTTGTGTATATATATTATATAATAAAGTTTAAAAACGTGTTAGTATTTTCTCGACAAGGAAGAAAATTATGTGACAACGTCATTACCCAGTAATTAAGTCTGTTCTTTTATTTATCCTTTAGAAATGTCTATTTTTCAAAAGTTTTACAAATGGTCTCATTACACAATTGTCGTATGACTCATTCTATGCAAATGAATTTAAACACAAGAGATAACTTGACAACACATCTAAATTATGAATTACGAATATGTTGAAACATTTGAATTTTTATATATTAAAGAAGTGAATAAGCCAAACGTTGTGAGCCCGAGTCGAACCTAATATAGGCGAATGCAGAATTATAATGAAATGCTTATTTTTAGATATTTTTAACACTCTTGACAAGTATGGACGTAAAGATTATCCCAGCCATTGGCCAGCCACCAAATTGTATAAGCTGCTTAGACATCACGGCGAATTTAATTTTTTATCATTCATATAGAAAAAACACCCGTAACTATGTGTCCAAAGGGAATATCTTAAAATTTAAAAATATTAATTAAAAGATAAGTAAAAATTTATATATGAACCTAATACAAGTTAATCTAATGTTTAAATGAATAAGTACATATTAATAAATCTATTTTTAAATGATTTTTGTATAGAGTAAAATTTTTTATTTATTTTTTTAATTTTTCAAAACTATCCGACACACCAACTGTTACAAAGTCATAAATTTGAACAGTATATAAGAAGTGAAGTAAGTATCTGATAATCAGTTTAAATATTGGTTTGTTCTACCAGATGCAACTTTAATAAAAGAACACCATCTTATAACTTTTAGGTCCGTGTAAGAAAAACTTTTAGGTTATATATGTTGTTGAATTATTTTAAGGCTTATGGCTAAAGAAGTTGTTTTACCGGATCGTAAACTATTTTTAAGACGTTTCCTATTTACGATTGAGCCTTTTAAAATATTGAAAGACACCCCTTTCCCCCCAACCAACCACTAATCTCTACATGGGGACTCGTCAACCTTGTGTGAATGGGGTGGCGAGGATTAATGCGAGTGAAAAGTCATTTTCATCTATATAATGTACTGATCATATGAATGATCAGCATCTATACATATTATTTAGTATTCACCGATGTTAGTTGCGTATTTATAAGACTTTTTTCCTTTATCCATTACTCCTATTTGCACCCACAGTATGCGTGTATGTACGCGTGTAAGTATGTATGTGCGTACGTGCGCGTATGTACAAAGAATTGAAAGCTAATAGTTATATAAATTAAATTTGGAAAATATGTTATAGTTTTCGTATCAGATTCTATATTAAGTGGACTGTAATAGCAGTGCCCGAATGCTGATAAGATCAGTTGTAATCATGTATATCAGCCGTATGTAGTAATTTTATTGTAAGTTTCTTATCAATTACGAACCAATTTTATTATTTAGTTTTATGATCTTTCATTAAAAAAATTGCTTTAAAGAATACAAGTTAAGTTTATAAACTAAAATGCAAAAAGTAAAAGTAAATTAGTTCTATTCGATTTGTAATTGTGGATTATTTGCCATTTTACAATTGTAAAATATTGTTAATAATAAGTTCCTTTGCTTGAAGGGTTTCATTTGAAAATATTAATTTGCCTAAATAATACTGCTCTCGTTATTATTATTATTATTATTATTATTGCTGTTGTTGTTGCTTGAAATGAAACAGTTGAAAAAAAATGCAGTCTTGTTCTGTCCCAAGCCACATCTGAAACATAATGGAAAATCAGAGAGAAGAACAATAACAATCTTGGGATCACCTGAAGATCAGGGCCCCCAGCCTTCTTTAGTTAGCTTTTTAAGGCTAACGAAACTATCACGACCTAACCTAACCAATCGTCAAGGGCGTACAATTGACCTAAAGATTGGTTAGGTTAGGCTGGGGCCCTGATGTTCAGGTGATTCCAATCTTTTATTAATTACAATGCTAGGCTATCATTTTTTACTGGTATATCGTGACCCTAAAAATGTTGTGATGGCAAATATGGCGCATGGCGGCCATATGGTCCATCCCAATGATCCTCCGTTGCTTAAGAGTATATCAAACAATCAAATGGTGAACAAACCCCGTTTTTGGTGGACTTATGGTAGGACAAACATTAAATGCAAGCATAACAAATGTAAAAAAAGTAAATTCTATAAGTGTCCCGTTGTATATAAGGATTTATCGACCTTCGCACGAGCCTGCGTGTGTGTGCTCGCAATGCAACGTGATAAAAACGATTTATTCACTTATTTATTAATAAAGCAAAGTTATAACACTTCCAGTTAGGTCTTATCTCCATTAATTTATGGTCAAAGTAGAAGTAATACAATCCTAAACTGGGATAATCTAGTGAGTTATTGTTAAGTCAATTTTGCGTCGTTAATACGTCATGATATTCACTGTATATGCTGTATTTAAAGAGGTCACTGTATATACAGATATATATATAAATGTGTATAAATGGAATTTGGAATACTGGGTCACACAGTTCAATTATGGGTATATGTAACTCATATTAACTAATGCAGAATGAAATAAATATACAACTGCATTGAACGTACTAAGTTATACATCCATAAAAAAATTAAAATTATTTAAGAACAAGCAGAGTATGTGGAGATAAACTACAGTTTAGGACTATATCAGGATCATATATAAGAATTTAGTTAACATTTTCGATGCATTATATACTTTACTGTTTAAAGATAAATCAATTAGTGTTCACTGTTAAATGTTGTGTCCTTGATTATGGGCAATGAAACGAATCCATGTCAGCTTAAACAAATAAGGAAGTTGATTTTGCCAATCATCTTATCTAAAGTATGTAATATTATTTATACTTTAGGTTAACATTAAATGCCACCATGGAGGATGGAAATGTCATTTTGACGTATTTACTTATTTATTATTTTATTTTCTTACGTACTATTTATTAAATATTTATGTATTTATTTATTATCTTATTTACTTACGTATTTACTTATTAATATTTATTTTATTCAGTCACGTTTCTGTATACTTATTTCTTATTTTACTTATTAATATTGTTTATTTAGTCACGTATTTACTTAATACTTACGTATCTACTTATTATTTCATTTATTTACGTATTTACTTATAAAATACTTTTTATTATTTTATTTACTTATAAAATACTTTTTATTATTTTATTTACTTACATATTTATTAAATATTTATTTATTTACTCAATCACTTATTTTGCTTTATTATTACTTGCACCGAGTAGGTGGAAATAAGGCGTTCAGTTGGTTTATATGCGGATATGTGGTCGCAAGGGCACATTTCTACTTACACCTGCGTGTGGCCTTAATGGTCGCAAAACCACTAAGGCTACATGCAGTTGGTGCTGATTGGTATTTCGCTTCCGCCCGAATTGTTCATTCTGACGAAGGTCAAGCTTTACACTCCGCCTTAGACCCACAGTTTAACGTAGAATCCGAACCACGCCCCACCAGCAGCCCAGTGTCTTAAACACTAGGCTGCCTAGGCTACCCAGGGTACCCATTTATCTACCAACCACTTTCTTTATTGTGTAGAAGGATGAACAGCTGGGTTTTTCTGTGCACCGCCTGCCGTCACCGGATCGCGATCCCGGGGCCGATGGATTCGTAGTCAGCGACGCTAACCACTACGTCACCGAGGCGCCTTTATTTATTTAACTACTCACAGTATGTAATTATCATACTTACTTACTCACTTATGAATCTTTAATCTGTACATAGTCTTCATTTATTTGCCACATCTTGGTGACTGAAATTTTGTTCAGAGGTACACATTGATGGTGTGTACTTGGTACGGGTATATCTCTTACACACACACACACACACACACACACACACACACAAAAGTAATATAAAGAGAGTCTGTAAAAAAGCCTGACAGCTGGCACGAAGCAGTCTTTATTCTGTTCCCTCTGAAAAGGCTATTTCCATTAAGATATTGTGCTCGAGTGAAAGAAGTCCTCCATGAGAGTTATTTACACAATGGGATACCCGAGAGAGCATTTATATACGCTATCGCAACAGTACTGCCACTGGGTCATTAGTCATGGGGAGAATTCTTTCCATACGATCATCGTGACTCGTTTAACTACCATGACCAAGGCTGATATTCCGTTTTATCTATTGTACCCATCCTTGAACTTTCGAAATTCGATTGCTGTACTCAACGCATTGGCGACGGTTCATCCCCCCCTCGATTATTTTATAGGGTTCATGGCACTGATGATTCCTTTTGTACCAAAATATAACTCGTATCATCGTTACTAAGCCTCGGTCACGCCCTATTCATAAAAATATAGAGAGTACATTATAAAATAAAAGATATTACGACTATATCCATAATGGAAAGTTTTTTCATATACAAGACTAAGTAAATTTTAGATGATGCACTCACTGCATGACAACGATATCCCAGTTATATATATATATATATATATATATATATA